>VWZF01001079.1:0-106152 GCA_013396755.1 Sclerurus mexicanus
GAAGAGAACAACGTGTTGCTTGTGTAGTGAGAGACGTAAGGAGATAATGTGATCAGAATGACCAGTTGGCANACCTGCTGTTTCATCCCTCACCTGTCGCTACAGGGCTTTGCAATTGTGGGAGAAACCCTAGAGCCTGTGCAATGGACTTTTTAGGTGAGGCACAGCGTGTGCAGAACTGGCCCCACCCTTTACTCCTAAGGTTCATCTGCCAGGGCCAAGCGAGCTTGGACAGTGACAGCGAAGTCCTCAGGATGTAGGTTTGGTTTGAGTATCCTTCTCTAAGATGGATGGCCTTACATGGCTAAGTGAGCTCCATCTACCCGGGTTTGAAGTTAGAGTTGTCCTTCTCCTAGGATGGTTGCCAAGGGGCTAGTGGGCCCATCCTGCCTGTGGACACACTTTGTCTGACCCTTCAGTTGAGACCTGACTAGCATGGGAGACCCTACCAGAGGCATGTACCGCCGCCAGCACAGCTCGCAACCTCATAAGGGCACGCAAGCTTCTCCCCCACGACAAGGGGGTGTCCATGGAGAAACAATATAATACAAAGACTTATTTAAATATAATTTATCTGTAGCAATCATATTCTCATTTAAAAAAAAAGAATAAGTAAACTACAGTAAAGGAAAATCCATTTAATGAAATCACTTCTACATCAATTGAAATTTTTACACACCCTACCTTGAAAAAATTTCACATAGAATTGTATGGAATAAAACTAGCTTAATTAATCATTTGGTTGAGTATATTTAGGCAATCAGCTTTGGAAAGCCAAACTGAAGTATATCCAGAAAATTTCCAGAAGGAGAAAAAAGGATCAGTTTTCACTAAAATGATGAAAAAATAGATGCTTTTTTTCCTATAAAAACACTACAAATTGATAACAATTTAATAAAAATTCTTAAACAACCTTTTTAAAGGGGAAAATGTGCATGCACTTATTGTGTCGTTTTAGTAACTTGCAAAATGGATTAGCTTTGAATAATTTACTTAATGCAATAGTCACTGTTTTATTCACTCTTTCTAGTCTTCTATGATTGCATTGTTTTACTTTATTCTCTCTTTCTAGTCTTCTGTGCTTGAATATCTCTTATGTGAGTCGAGGGGGAAACCGTAATTTAACTACCACAGTAAGGCAAAACTTAAAATGGCCTATAAAAGATCTTTTGAAAAATAAAATTAAATGATTCCTCTGGCTTGAAGCCTCTTTCCAGCAAGAGCACACTCTGATTTCAGTCTTTTAAAGTTCCCTCCTGTGGGGAGATACTTAATCCTACAGCTAGCAATTACCTTTCTTATGTATCTCCAGGTAGTAGTTTGAGCTCTATGACTTTTCTGGTAAGTCTCAATTATAAACTAATCCACACCTGATTGTTATTGCTAGCTGTGATTATGTTCTCTAAAGAGGATAAATTCACAGCCAGAGTGAAAAAAAAATAAAACCTGCAAATCTGTGCTGATCTGTGTTTTTTGAATAGCAAACATACTGTGCCACATAGAACCTTATTTTCATTATGACTTCTTTTTAATTTGGAACCATTTTTACTTGTCCTGTCTGAGCAACATACTATACATAGATGCACATGCACTTTCTAACAGCAGAGTCCACACATCATAGAAATTCTCATTAATATTTAATAGATTCAAACTCCTTTCTATTGAATTTGGATATTGAAGGTGTTTTGTTTTACACTTTAGACAAGCTCATGAAACTAGTTTCATATATGTCAGATTCCACAGACACTATTGCATTTTTATATGTATGGAAATAGAGGCAAAAAATACAGTTAAGGAACAATATGCTATGCTATGACATTTTAAGAAAGTATTTCGTGATAGAATCCCTGTAAGTATAAAAACAAAAATTAAGTTAGTCACATTCAAGGCCTACAGATAAGACTTGCATACAGACAAAAGAAATTGTATGGATTTGTGATAGTGATATATACAGTGCATTGAAATTTAGCTTTAACACAGATCAGGGGTTTATTCTACGCAGATCTCTTCCTCACAAATGCATGACTGCTTTATGCTAATACTGTATTTATGAACTCACATTTCTGATTATTTTCTAAGTAAGAACAGATCCAAAATATCACGTCAGGGCTGACAATGTTCAAAAGGTTTCCTGTACTTATTCCAACCACTTCTGAAGTATTCATATTCTATTGTTATCAGGCCACCTCAATAATTCAGCACTACTATTTTAAGTATGGACAGAAAATTTGATCATGCTGTATCTTGAGGGTTTATCTATTTCTAATTAAAAAAGTAATAATGCCTTTTTTCATATGCAAAATTCAAATGTTTTCTAGTTGAAAAAGGGAGGGATAGAAGAGTGTGTAATATGATGGGTAATACAAGTAGAAGTCACCCCACTAAATCTAAGCAATTTAAGGTTAGATACTTGTGTTAACCTTTTGATATCCTAGTCAGTGAAGAAGAACGATACTTTAAGAGTAATATTCCTGTTCTAACACAAAATCTTAGTATGAATTAGTCCTTGAAGGTTTATCTCTGGCTGTTTATCTCTAGTGTCACAATGAAAGCCCAAACAGCTAAATGAGATTAGATAGCTGGTTTCTAGATGAAATAAATTGGTTTATATTCTATTCCATCTCCTGAGGAAACCATTATTATAGGGTTAGTTTTTCACCTTTTTTCTATCAAATCACTGTTATAAGCTTGCCCAACAAGCAGACGTTTACGTATGTGTATTTCAGTCTTAAAGGCTCAGTAGCGATTTGCATCATAGCAATAAGGCACTAAGCAGCCTTTGGCAGGGATATGAACAGTAATTATACGACAGCCCTTCCAGCATCACCGTCAGATCCTGATCCTTTCACCACAGAGTGGAACTGAATAAAAATGCATAAAGAAGTCCACACAACTTTTCTACAAATATTCAAAATAAGAATCTTTCTCAAAAGAGCAAAAAAGAGATTTTTTTTTTTTAACCCAACAACTCTTAAATTACAACTATATTTATTGCTGTGTAACAAAATTTACTACAGATTGACTTCCAGATAGATTCTGCACTGAAATAGACTGTCCTGAGTCTAGGGATGAATAATGTTAAATTTAGCTCAATGCATAGAAAAAAGCACTATAAGGGCATATAAGCTATATCTGTACTGGTGGAAGTGTGTAGGCTTGTTTTCTAGCCTTGAGGGCAAATACACAATGTTTTGTATATCTACCTCATTAACATGTTCCTTCTGAACTCACCTCCAAAACAGTGTCTCAGTACAAAATGTCTGTGAGGAATAATCATTGGTTTGTGATAATTACTGAACTGTTACCTTCACCCAGGCCAAAACCATGCCAGCATCCCAGTCTAACAAACAAATAGTGCTAAAGATTAAATTTCAGTTACTATATTTTTCTTTTGGCTATAGCAATGTAGACAATCAGAATATGTAATTTCATCATATACTTTGTTTAATGCTACTTAGCATTAAACTGTTAATGGCACAATAAAAGTCTTTAAATGGAAGTCAGAATCCATTTGGGAGGTAAGCTTTCACGATAGATGGTCCTTTGTGAAGGGACCATATCATAAAAATGTTATCAAATCTCTCATTTTCTTACTGACATGCTACCCACAAAGGATACTGTAAGGGAAAGATGAAATAGAGAAAATAAAGTTGAAAGTTCCAAAAGCTAATGGTTTTATATCTGTTGGTCTTTTCAAAATAATATTAATTATTAAGAATATAATATTAAGAAAAAAACTTAAGTAGATTATATATGAACAATCAGCTGGCTTTTAAGCAACCCTCAAACCATTAAATAAGCAATTATAAGCTAAAGTAGGCTTTATTGTGCTCAAGTCTTGAATCTTTTCTAATTAGTAGGATATTTGTATAACAGATTTAATTCTGCCATGAATATGGAATGCTTCTGTTTCAAGTCATACTATACATGTAAAGTGTATATTAGTTTAAATACTTGACCTTTTACCTGTCATACATGACTGCAAATGTAAGTATATTCAGGTAATTCCTGATTACCTAGAGACACTTCATGTGCAGGTGTTTCCACAGCCAGCCTAGAGCTAAGATGGTCAGTCTGAATCCTGAGAGAATTTTATGAGAATGGTAAGAAATACTGGAAACAAAGAAAAAATCCTATATATGATGAGGAAATACTGAATTGACCATGCTCCTATGTGTAAATTTATCCTTGTCTGGAGCAGAAGCTGTGACACTTTGCTTTCTCTGATACAGATTTTACATTGTCTTGAGTGGGACCTGTTACCAACTGAAAGACTGAACTTGTGTGTTTTCAATGTATTGTACCAGTCATGACATATATGTAAATGAATTAAAGAAACTAATGAAGGAAGAAAAAAGCTTTCAGGCTTAGGCTTACATTGTGCTGAGACATTTACAAACAGCAGCTCAGTCACATGTCTACCATGGGAAACTAAATCAGTGTGTGAACAGAGAACATACCCAATCAGTGAACTAATTTTAAATATGTCTTTCCTTGAAAGATTTTGAAGAGTAGTTTTTGCATGAATAAAATTTGCTTTAGAAATGTTCCTGAGCAGAATACAAAATCCCATGATGCATTTCTACCACTGTGGTTAAAATTTCACCTGGAGAAATCACTTTCAAAAATGGAAACACTTAGTACTACACAGCATAGTACTATAATTTTTTTCTAGAGGACACATTTTAACCCTGCTATTTCCATGCCCATTTGATGGTCTACTGCTCAATGGTAGGTTGATCTAAAACAATATTTCAAAGCCCAGATTTATTGAAGGCCAGAAATATCACATGTTCGTAGCTTTATAGTGTGGGAGCACTCACACAGATCACCCCTATGTACATACTACAGACTCTTCATCAGGATAGATTTTGGGTGGGTCATTGCCATTTTATTGCATTTCACAGTGTATAATTCAAAGAAAAAAGAAAGAAAGAATTACCTGTAATGTATATCCTGGCTCACACTGAAATGACAAAACATCGTTCACCATATATCTATCTCCTGATTTGATCCCATTGCTAGGAATTACTGGTTCTGGACAGGCAGCAAGGCCTACAGCTGAGGAAAGTAAACACAAAGATTGAAAAAACATAGATAAGGGGACAACAGTACTTCATTGATATTCTCTGCTCTAATTCTTTACACAGAACTGTTGGTTTGTTTTTTATGTTTTGTTTTGTTGGAGTTTTTTTTTAAGAGAACATTAATGATTAAATTAATTTCAACAGTAAACTGAAATTTTTCTTAAAACAGAAGTTTCCAGAACTGTTCTACATAATACAAGTATTATGACTGAAGTACAAAGATTATATATTGTGAGTGTACCAATTACTATGTCATGTTGCTACACAATTTTACTATCTCTAATCCAGTATTGTAATTCTAGTTTCTCAAGCAGCCTGGGGTTTTGTTTTCTTTTGCTAAGCTTTTTTAATCCTGTCTTATCTTTGTGAAGGAAGTGTAGAGAGAAAGATGGAATACACTTTATGCATATTTTCTCTTTTCAACGAAAATTGAGCAGAGCTTATTGGTGGCTCCTTATGTTTAGACAACTCCATTGACTACAAAGAAGTTCAGAAATTGAGATATAGTACTTTTTATTACAATATGATGTGTAGAAGCCAGAACATAATGGAAATTGCTTTCACAATTTGTGAGAAGACATTTTTAGAATTTATTAGCACAAAATTCTATTAAAATCAAACAAACATGACAGTTCTCTGAATGTGATACTGTGCATCCTTCAATTCACTTGTGGGGAAAAAAATAACTGACTACAACTCTTACTGTCTTTCTATGAAATCTAACCCATTTGTTGATAAGTGCAGCTTGACAGTGATTAGTACAGAAATTACATGATGTTTAACTTTACCCTGATATCTAACATTTTGGAGTCTGTTTTTCCAGATGGTTCATCATGAAATAGTATGTTATACTAATCACTGGGACTTGAGAGAAATAGTTTTCTTACTGATATGTTGCTCAGATATTTTGATATAGACAGGGTTTTATCAAGGTATGAAGTGTAGTCTTCATATAAATGATGCAAGAGTTATTAAAAAAAATTCAAATTAGCACATAAAGAATTATTTAATAGTTACAAGCAACAGGATCTCCCTGAATTAGTCCTTTTGTGTACTGGAATGCATAATTTATGAACATATCTAAACATACTTTAAAGATTTCCAGCAATTTCTATCACAGAATGTACAGATTTTGATATTCTACCAATATAATGAACTTTCAGAGGATGCTATGGTGACTTCATGTGATCTCTAGGAACTTCATGTGTGGTCACCATGTGGACCTGTAATGCTCCAATTGCAAAGATATTGTCATTAACTTCAATATCTTTTTTTGGTTTTGCTGCAAGTTTATTAGTAACATTCTTTTGGTCAATCACTCCGTGTTCCATAATACCACAAATATATGGGTGTCTGGAAAATTCCTTTGAGTATAGGTACTGAATAGTCATGATCTGCATCCACACAAACTGTCTGTTTGCTTCAGCATTAAGTGAAGGGTAATGTCTTATATCAGTAATTCAAACTACCATATACAGACTATTTTGGGAATCCAGCATTCCGACCCAACTTAAGTGAATCAGCCCTTATTTCTGCATTTTCTCACTCTTCTCACTCTGGAATTAAAAAAAAAAAAAAAAAAAGAAAAAAAAGATCTTCTCCAAGCTCACTATTATGAAATAAATTAGCATATAACAAAGACATTGTGATTAAATTGCTTATAGATAGCAATGTACTTGCTGAATTATGTGAATGTAAACTTGAAATTCACTTCCTGTCATCAAGAAATTTGTATTTTGGTTGAACTCAGCATTCCTGCATGTTGAGAGTAACAGGGCCAAAGTCTCAGATCTGTATGAATAAAGTTACGTATTTTTCTGAGTTACAAAAAGTTATATCAGTGACTGCATAGAAATACTAATAATGTGCTTGTAATATAGTTCTTTCTACCATTTGTTAAATAGCGTACAGAATTTAAATAGACTATGATCAAAAGAAAATCTTCCAAGTAATTTTCTGTGTAACTGTGAGATATGTTATTATATACGGATTTATCTTCAACAGATTCAAATAATTAGGTAAAGCTTTTAGTGCTGGCTCCTTACACTTTCTATAATATTTTGTATATACTACCTCTTTGGTTGGATGTCGCAAGTTACAGATATTGTACCAGAATGTCATAAAGCACTATGTGAAAACCACTCATAATTGACTTTATTTGATATACCTGACATTAAGAAGGAATATTACCTTCCCAAAAGCAAAGAGAAAGTTGAAAGAAGAATCAAACACTATTCTGAATCCTCAGATCTCTGTTATTCTAATCATTACATAATACTAGCCAAGTTTAGTTAGAAAACTAGTTAGAGTGGGTCAAAAAATCTAAAGAATGCTCAGGAGAAAGCAAACAAATTCTAGTATCTGGGGACAAACTAGAGAACCTAAATAGTCAGAGACTCTGAAATACATTATTAAACTTGGTTGTATGTGAACAGTCGGTAATAATGGGAAAACATGTTAAATGTCAAGTCCAAGCAGTCAAAAAAGGGACAAGGATTGCTTCACTGCATGCTCTTCAGAGCTCAGCTTCTGCTATGCAGTACAAAAGGGAACACATCAATGTCAAGAATGATAACCCTCTCCCTGACCTTCTTCCACTTACTGCTTGCTAAATACTTTCTTAGCTCTGCTGTGCCATAAGAGAAATATGCCTTACTTACATAATTATATACATGCCTACAATTACCGCAAATTCTGTCCAAACATCACTGCCATTGCTGGCAGAAAGAAAATCCTTCCTGGGATATCTGACAATGTGAATGGCCATTAGTGTCCATTTCTGAAAGCTGCAAACTGGACAACACATGAATTTCTTGACAGCTAGACCAAAGAGTCATCAGACTCTTTTTTGAATTCCACCCACCCCCACATGGCCAACGAAAACATATGACTCTTTATTATGTTACAAACATCAAGCTGGAGTGAATTGTTCTTTTCATTTTGATGATGCTGTATACCAAAATCCAAGCTGTCCCTTTCAAAACTTCGTGCTTTAGACACCAGCCTAAAAAATGCCTTTATCTCAGTGAGTTATTGCAGAGAGGTCAGGTTCTTATCAACAGCTAGTAAGTTGTATAGATATACTGACAGGATCAGGACCTGCTAAATTAAAAATGGCATGTTTATGATTCACACCTTCTTTAACACAGAGAAAAAGAAAAGATTGCTGCCCTGAAGAGCCACATTAAAGATTGAATTGCATGAAAGATCTTAATCTGGACCTGTAAAGTACAATATGCTACTTGGAAGAATACATTTTCTTCTCTGCTAGCCTGATTTTTATCTTTGAATTTATTAGAGATTTTCATGATAGAGAAGTACTGCAAAAGACAGTCATCTTCTCTAGTACCCTTAGCAGTGAATCCTTTTTAACACTTAAAAAGATGCAATGGAGTAGTTTCAGAAAAGGAGACAGTGGCTAAATGTAAGCTTATGTTCTCCTACATATTTCTTCATATTGGTATAGCACTAAGCGAAAACATTAGAAAATGGATTCTGCTGACTTGTGCCATATATCTGAATAAAAGGTAATAAGGCTAGATGATACTATTAAAATATTGATTGCATAAATCAGGATTTTTACTGAAATATTTTAATTCTAATTGCTACATTTGGATATATATACTTATAGATATTTGTGGCCTAAATCTACATATCAATATTCATCATTTATTCTGTTCTTACTAAAGCAAACCTGACTTCAACTCAGAAGTTCAAGCAGCATGTTGAGCAAAAACTCATAATTTCCAGACTTTTTATAAAATTGTTAATATATTGTATATATTTAAACTACTCCTGAATTAATGAATAAGATTTTAAGACCAAGTTTGAAACAACAGTGGCCACTGACTTTAACAGGCACAATTCTAAACCATATTATTTAGATAGCTGATTCTTTTGTTCATTAAGATTAAAAGGGATTCAATCAAATATAAGGACTATTTATTCTTCCTACTATTGCACATATTAGAAATGCAACAAAGCACATTGCGATTAGACTTGTTGGTCATTGTGAAAATAATTACCTTGTTTATTTTATCACATGCATATGAAGAATTAAAGGATTAATTCCTGTCTTTTCTACAGATATCTGATGCATATTTTACTGCTTTGTTTACCATAGGTTACTGCAACTAGATTAGACACCATCACCCCTTCTGAAATAACAGTAAACAACATCACACAGTGGCTCTCAACAATACTTACAATTATGTTATGACCAGAATGATTTTTTTTCTAAGGCGCTGACCAATATTTTCATTTAAATCAAGTGAGTTTGTGTATCTTACTTTAAAAACAAACCCAAAACAAATAAAAGAACATAAGCAAACAAAAAAGAAACAAAGAAAAAAAATAATCAAAGCCATCAATTTGACCGTAGTTTACAAATTCAGGCCATTCAACCTGGACAACCAACTCATACCCACATTCTTGATGTCTCTCATGGAATCATCCTAAAGTAAATGACAAAATTATACTATTCACTGCAAGACTTGTGTGTTTTCAAAGGCTACCAAGGAAACCTGTGCACTGCCTAGGTTAGACATGCACTTAGGTTTGCAGGAGCAGACCACCCAGATTCTTCCCATGAAAATAAAGACACACATAGGAAGAACCTCCAAATGAAGAAAGTAAGAGAAAGACATATTGCTAAAAGGAAAAAAAAAAGTTTCAAGAAATCAAACAGAACTTATTCAAATATTTAAATTATCTTGAAATATTTACAATTAAAATAAGATGTCATCAGGGGCTGAAGCTTTTATAAAGTATTTATGAACTTCTATGAAGTTACTTCAAAACAGGACTATACAGTGTGGAATGTAAGATATGTGATCAAATGATAGCAAACTAAATATATTTTACTGAAATAAAGCTGTTTTCCCTAACATAGTGATCTAAACCCAGGCATGCTTATAGCATTTACACTGGTGAAAATATCTTTTTAAGTAGAAATTCTCATCCATTTATTCTAAAATATTAATGCAATGCAAAATTTCTAGAGAAATAATTTTTATTGCAGAGAAATAATTTAGTAGTGACTTAAGGATATTCTCCTTTGTTGCTCCTTGATCCTTGGAATTTCTTCTGGGATGAAGGGAATTTTCATAAGTGATTCTCATTTCCTAATGAAAACTAATTTATGAAGATTCTATTCATATAAGGCCATCAGGGGCAGCATTCTGAAATGGTTAGCTTCGAGCAGTTTTATCTACTACTCTAATTTGTAATGCATAAAAAAGGTAAGGCTAGATGAAAAACTATGAGGTCCACTTTGTCTCTTCTATCCCTTCTGTATCCTGCTAATGCAGGATTTGATGTTCAAATTTGAACTTGATGAGCTTAACAGCTTCTTATTGAGAATGGATATTTTTCTGGTAATATCTATAGTTCAAAAAACTACTTGTCTTTACTGTAATTCCTAGATGTCTTCTCACTAGAGAAGAAACTGTATCATAGAATCATAGAAAATCCTGAGTTTGAAGGGACCCATCACGATCATCAAGTCCAACTTCTGGTCCTGCTCAGGACACCCCAAGAATCGCAACATGTGACTGAGAGCATTGTCCAAATGCTTCTTGAGGTCTGTCAGGCTTGGTTCTCTGACCACTTCCCTGGGGAGCCTGTTCCAGTGCCCGGCCACACTCTAGGTGAAAACACCTTTTCCTGATTTGCTCTCAGGCACATGGTGTGACTCTTGGGGTGTCCTCTGCAGGGCCAGGAGATGGACCTGATGATCCTGATGGGTCCCTTCCGACTCAGGATATTCTATGATTCTATGACTATAAATCTAGCTCTTCCTTTCCTTTGTTTTTATTTAACGTAGCATTTCATATTGAATGTATGTTTTTTCCAGATAGATATTTTTGTGTTTTTTTCAGTAAGACAACCCTCAGCAAAAGAATATTTTATATTTTATTCCAAATTTGAGGTTGACTTCTGAACCAAATGTTTTGTTTTTCAGATAGTGCTTCCCCCATTACACGATCAAATGATCCCAGGCTTTAGTATTCATAATCAAACATTAACAATATCTGCAATTTTTACACAGAAAAGGTACTTTCTGCTCTGCTTTTTTCTTGATCTAATAAGTTGGCTGCTCAATATAAAATAGTAAATTCTTCCTGTGGGGTCTTGGCCAGTTTCTGCACTCAGACATGTAGAGAGATATACTGTACTCCTGCTAGATCTGCTGAGACCATTTAACCACACAAGAAAGAAAATTTTTCTTTCCTGTCAGACTAACAGAATAGTTAACTATGTTCTGAATGCCGAATGTTGCTACCTTGACCTATACTGAGTTGCACTTCTAAAAAAACCTGGTCTTGAAATATTGGCACCACTGAAGTCAACAGATGCTTTAACAGAGCACAGTTGTGGGACTGGCAAGTAGGAGACAAACAAAAGTATAAATCTAAGTGATTTTACTTGTTAACAGAACAGGATTTTTTTCAGGAGTCACATGGAAAATAAAACCGATACAATAAAAGTTAAAAATTCAACTTAAAAATGTTATTGTATGAGTTCCTAGAATAAATCTGTACTTATTTACACTTCATATAGAATTATATTTTCACTTAAGGTTAAGGATAAGGTTGTAGGAGGAAAACAAAAAGATCAATTAAGGAGGAGGGATCCCCAGACAAAAAAGAGAAGTTGTCAAAATAATAGATTCCAAAAAAATTCCTGCAGAAGTAATACACGTTTTCATTCAACATCACCATTAGAACGATTGTATTAAAAAAACCTCCACAACATATTTGCATATAAATGCTTGAAATATACAGGAAACTAAATGAAAAAACAAGAAGATCTTGTGACTACAGTTAGTTTAAAATATGTATTATGAGCTGAAAATCTGGTCCTTTGATATTATCTGCAGCTTTATCTTTTCTTTACAATTTTTGGCCTCAACCCTAAATAGAGTTTATTAAAAAATAATCCATGTGCTTAGTTACTTGTGTGTACTTTTTAGAAATATCAATAACAACATTACCATGTTTAGACATTAATATTGGACTCCATGTAATAGAAAAAACTAACCATTTTCAAGAAAATTATTGAATTACCTTTGAAAGAAAAGAGAGCATGCTCATATACATAAATTAAAGAGGATTTACTCTGTGACCTTCATCAAAGTACTCATCAGACATCTACTTTTTAAATACTAGACTAAGTTTAAATACTAGATTTAAGTTTTGGAGAGATGTAATAATACAAACATACATGATTGAATTAAATATGATTATGCAAGGTAATCCATTATATTTATAACTCCAAATCTCATTTTAGAATGAGGCTCTCACAAAATCTTTAAAGACTTGATATATAGCAGAATTTGCCGTTAAAATTTTTAGGTTATTCTCCTCATGCCACCACTGATTTACCAAGATAATTGTAGCTTTTTCTTGTAGCTCTGGGAATAAAATGTTGGGTTTTGCAATTACAGCAATTTGTTGAGAGAAAATAATTTTACGGAATAGAAAGAACAGCAAGGCATAAATATATGCATGTATAAATAGGAAAAAAAAATGTTATCTGCTCTGTTTTTATCTGTTTCCAAGTAGGGGAATTAACTCTTACTTATTTTTTGCATCTCTAAATTTCAAAACTAAGCTGAAATAAGTTGAAAAAACCCCACACCAATATCAGACCCCGCATTTTTATAAATGTTCTGAATTGGCAGGTGATTGGTTATATGCTGCTTATTTGTGAAAGCTGGTTTTCAGCAATTTCAAATGTCACTTAATTCAAAACTTCAGTTTAATAGATATCACTTATACCAGGCTTGGTAGTCAGGAAAGAGAAAAACAAACAAGCAAAAAAAAAAAACCCAAGCAAGCATAAAGAATAATACAAATTCTCTGTTTCCTTTTCTTCATGCTTCATTTTTCTTGAGAGTGTTTCAAAAAACAAGGAGTCTTACTTTTGTATTCCAGGTGAAAACCAGCTGCTGCCACACTAATGTCAGAGTGAAAATGTAGGTAAAGTTGATTGGAGGTGCTATTCAACAGTGCTGGCACAGTTGTACCTGGGAAAATAAAAGTTATGGAATAAACTGTAACATGCTGATATATCAGTTTTATATGGAAAAGACATAACCAGGACTAAATCAGACAGGCTTGTTTTCTTCTCATTATGTCCATGGAAATATCAAATAATCTGCTGTGTTCTGCCTTGTTTTCTCCTGATGCTGCAAGAAAATTCTGATTGCAAGTCATAAAAATAAGAGGCTGTGTAAGTACAATCAAATGAGATCCCATCATATTTAGTGGAAACTTTATTTACTTGGACAGAAGAAAAAAGGTGTAAACAGGAAAAAAGATCACATAAGTAAAAGATTTGATTATGAGAACAAGCTCAGCTGCCATTTGCCTTCTTCCCCACATGTATATAAAACTTGCAGTACAGAACAAAGAAGTCTATATTTTTCCTCTGTGTCCACCCCACACATTTTCCCACATCTTTCCCACATCCCACATCCAGAGACCTGGAAAGATTGAAAGACTGGACTAGCAAGAACATTACTGACTTTAACAAAGACGAGTGCAAAGTTCTGCATGTGTGTCAGAACAAGCAAAAGAGCCTGGCACAGGCTACAATTTGTGTGGCTGGGGAGTAGCTGAAAGGGAGCTGAGGGTCCTAGTGAACAAAATGAACATGAGTCAGCAGTGAAAATTATTTTGAAAGTATTACCAACTAAATGCCACTAATCAAAGTGAAAAATTTTAGTTTAGTTTTTTTTTTTTCATGAAAATCCCTTTGAATTTGAATACTGACATGTTTACAGCACCTGAAGTCTCCTCTCAAAAATGAGAACATTTCATAATGGTATATCACAAATGATGTAATACATACTCCTTGTCTATATGTGTGAGCAAAGAAAGATGTTGTCTCACACATCCATATATAAAACTGTATGTTTAAATCGTGGCATGTCCTCACCTGAAAAGCTCCCAAGACGTGGTGCCGTCATATCTCCACCATCATATATTTCAAGGGAGTCCCAGTTATGTTCAGTGGCAAAGCTGATGACCTGGATCTGTAAAACACGACCACAGAACCTTTTAGGCCAACTAGCCATATGAATTTTTAAATGTTCTAGAAACAACAAAATGAAAAGAGAACATGTCCCAAAGAAATTAAAAACAAGAGATCCAAAGCAAATACACATCAGTGAAAAATACATAAATAAAATATTAACATTCACTTTTTACTTTGTGTTAACTCAGAAATATGACACTAAGTAAGAAGGATTTTGCATGTATGTTGCATCATTTTAAATAATTACTTAATGTGTAAATGGGTAAATAAGATAGTTGCAGAGCTCTCAAGTGCCTTGGCAATATCCCAGCAGAAAGAAAGGGTTGGCATTTGTATATCAAACTGAAGGATCAGGACCTTCTTTCAATATGCTACACAGATAAAACTGAAAACTCATTGTTAATCATTTCTCATTCATACATTTCTCATTCATGTGTAAAAAAAGTACCATAAAATAAAGCTAACCAAAGAAAAATAATGAGAAAACCAAACCACTAATATTTCAAGTACCCCCCCAAAATTATCCCATTACTATTTTATGAATTTTCTAGACAAATAAACAAAGTATTTAGTATTCCATGCTTGACAGAATACAGACTTGCCTGAATACCTGATCCCTCAGTCACTATGATTTTCCACACACAATTCAAGCTGTTACCATAAGGTTCAGGGTAACCTGGTGAAAGAATAGTACCTCTGCGCTCAGTAAAATTCCCACTGCATGGCACTGAAAGAAAGTATTATCACAAATTATTACACAACTTAAACCACCACAGAGAACAGAAAAATAGTAATAATTTTACTAAATCATTATAATAATTAGCATAAACACATAGACATGAAGCAATCAACCGAACTTAGGATGCTTGTTATCTAAAATATATGAATATTATCAAGCATAAGATACAGCCTGCATGAATAAACAATTCAGAAATTAACTTAATTTTGAGTGTGTGCAGCCTAGAACAGCCCAGTAGCACAGCCTAATCATGTGTTACCTGAGAGTAACAACAAACTGCAAAGACATAATGTTAAATACAATCATGATTGACAGAAATGCTCCTAACTTACCCACAGCCTAAGACAGTTCCAATATTGGATTTAGCTGGTAAAGCATTATATAAAACATTATATATTTTGACTGATACACACTGGCTCTCCTTTACGATTCAAGAAAACAGACCAAAACTAAGCAAAAAAACAGACTACAGGGTAAATAAGACACCTACATTTATTTTTAGAACACTAATTATAGAGTAAATTCTTATGAAGAGTAATGACTTTTGGATATAAATCCACAAAGGAGAAAATAAAACTTTTCAATATTTACAAAAAAAAAAACACCAAAAAAAAAAACCAAAGTCCTAAATATTATTCCAGTGAAGGTCTATTGATAAACTGAAGAAAATTAGCTATACTTAACAATGCAATCATTATTCAAGGTACACTATGTTTCTGCTTGAAGAAAGAAATCATCACCCTATCTGTGATAGAAATACACGACAAGTACTCTGTAATAAAATAGGTAAAGACACTTCTGGAGAATTAAATTCTGTCCTATATTTCAAGCTGTAGATAAGTCATGAAAATAATGAATGTTCAAGAATATGTGTGCATCACACTTGTTCATAAAATCTAAGTCATTACATGAAACACTATACTGCCTACTAGCCAGCTGGTACTCAATTACTGCTTGATATGGAAAACTGCTCTTTTAAATTGGGCATGACGGATATTAATCGAAGGAGAGGGAATATATGTGTTAAACACTATTTTCTGAAACCGTTCCTGAATCCTAATTCGGAGACATGTGACAGAACAGATGACTTAAATGTAATTGCTTACCTACGCAGCTTGGCACTGTATCATTCCACTGAGCTAAGGCATTAGGTACGGACTGACATCGGATAGCTTTTGAGCCTTGGAGCAGATATCCAGGACTACACTCAAATCGAACAACTGAGCCTGCTGAAAACTCAGAGCCAATCCTCCTTCCATATCTGGGCTCTGGAACTGAGCTACACTGTGTATCACTTGTGCGTGGAACAGCTGCATGAAGAGAGAAAGAAATAAAAATAAAAGTTATGAACGCAAGTCACGTTCATAGTAAGAAAAGAAAAAAAAACAGACCAATAAAAATGTTTCTTGTTTTTGTAGGACAGAGTTTAATTCAATTTAGTTGTTCTGCTCCTGTATTCTCAAAGAATGGCCTAATGCTTTTGGAATGTGATTTTGGGCTGTGTCTGTGTACAGTCATATCAATGCCATGGCAAGTTGGAGAGATTTTGATGCCTGTCTTTAGGCACGAGAAGATCAGTGGGTGTTTCTGCAGTCCCCTTCAATGACAGGATACTATAGTACTATGATGTAGGTAATCATAGAAAAATACAATATAATATCTTACAAATATTTGATTTATCATATTGAAGAATACAAAGTGATAATAATACACTGTAAAAGAAGACAAGTATTAAAACCCTATAAATTTTTGGATGGTAGAAAGGTCATTACTTTCCTTTTTGTGGAAAGAACTCTATACTGCTGCAGCCTCAGCTATACAAAAATATAGGCTCCTGTTTCTTAAGTGATGTCTTACCAGGAAGGTAAACATAAGAAAACCTGAAAAAAATATAATTCCCAGTCTTCGTAAATGTGATTGTTCCTAGCATATACCAACATACCTGACACTAATACTTTAAAAACCTGGGTATTCATTCAGTCTGATATTACTGAGAAAAAGAAATGAGGGCAAAGATGACATATCCAACTAAAAAGAAGGTTTTGAGAAAGTGACATTACAAAATCCATTACACCTGAATCAAAAGCTACAAACTTTATCTGTTGTTTGCTCAAACCAGAATGTGAAATAATGCAAACAAAAGCGGTTTTGCCCCTCTAGCCTTCATTTTAGTTTTTGCCTATAATGTCGGCAACCTAGACTTCTCAAACTGTATCAGAGAGACATTCCATCTTCTATAGTAATTATTCTCCATCTTTTAGTAAATGTTTCTTGCTGCTCTGAAACAAAATTGAAATCAGCCCAGTGGAAAAGGGAATGGGGAAGAAGGTCAACCTAGAATAGAGGGCAATAAATAAAATGATTGACTTTGCAGACCAGATTACTGTGTTCACCATGAGAGTGGATGTCATTCTCTGGAGTATTTAAAAGGCTATCAAACAGGTGGTTTTGTGATCACACTGGAAGTATGATCACATTCTTCAAAAGAAGAGAGAAGAAATCTCAGAATGATAGAGCTTATTAAATACCACTAACTCCTTAACCAATATATGTGCATATATAAAGCTCTATTAAATACAGCTCTTAAGATATATTTTAAAATATATTAAAATTCCTTTATATCCATTTATATTCCCTTTATATATCAAATATCTTCATGATTCCCCTGAGAAAAATAAAGTGACTTTGTCTTACTCATTTTCTGCTCCCATTTGTTGAAATCTATTTCTTACAGTTACTAAAAACACAAATTACTAAAATGACGCACAGCATTGTCCTCACCTAGAGCCTTCTAGTTCAACAGCAATCTTTGTGTCTGTATATATATAAAGACAGCTAATAGAATTGTGGGTTTCTATCACTATGAATGCTTATAAAGCAGCAAAAAATAACACTTTAGGAATACAAAACTCAAATAGACTTAGACAGATGTCATTCATATGCAAATGGATAAGAACTGAATGCTGAAAGCTCTTTTCTAATTCCAGAATTTTATATTCCTCCTCTTTTATGATTAATTTTCCAGGACAAATTTTAATGCCAGTGATGCTTTTGATGTTGAAAAAGGGGAGGTAATGATACCTTGAGGTATATCCAAAGTAGAATGTGCAGTCATGATGATATTTTTCTATCAGCAGAGAAGTAAGAAGGCTTAAAAAACAAGCTCCTTACAACTGTGAACATATTTTTGAGGTTAGACAGGTCTTTCCCTGTAGTTGCTGTATCAAAATATGACTGTGCTTCAATGTTAAAAAAAATACTAAAAAGGAATCTAGGAATCTTGATAATATTATTTAGAACAACACAAAACTACTTTTATACTTCAATTTAGTAAAACCAAAAAGCTAGTACACAATAAACCGCAGTGCTCAGTGACTGTTTCATTAAGCTTATGGGGTGTGTGGGCAATACATCTAGTGAACTGCCCAGAAGTCTCTTTGGGACTGCATTTGTTGCCTGTACAGGCAATGAATCTGGTCCAGGTGTCACCAGTCTGCATTCTCCAACTCATGGATCAACTTAGTTTACTCAGCCAGCCAGCAGTATGCTAACAGACTTGCTCATGCTGTTTCACTCTCGCACTTCAGCTTCAGTGTGCAGACAAGTTCAGCTGGGTCAGAAACAGATAGCAAGTCTTCCACCCACCCTTCAATACTGAAACTGCCTGATGGTCTTTGCCACAGTAATTTTCTCTCTAAGCTCTCCAAGGAGACAGAATTCTTTATCAGCCTGAACATAACTCTTAAAAAATCAACTGGGAGTACTGAGAAAGACTAATACAACTAAGCAAATTCTCAAAACCCTTGAGCTCACTCAGAAATAAGGAAGCAACAGATTACAGACTACCAAGAAAGGCAGAACATATTCAAGTCCAAGGGGCCAGATAGGAAATCAATGTAGACAACTGCCTTTATGAAGCCAGTCTACCATCAGAAGTCCCTGATGACTGGAAAAAGGTTTAAGACTACGCCCATATTTAAAGCAATATATTAAGACCAATGAAAAAGACAATACACTTCATGAAACTGGCACCAGTGTCTTCCAGCAAAAAGCAAACATGTTTACCTTGGTAAACAAAGTGGAACCCTCTGGCTGATGCCCCACTCTTAGCACTGAATCGCAGAAGAATTTGATTAGATGTAGCCAAAGGCAATGTCTCTCCTAAAAATGGAAACAGTAAATAAATTAAATATGCAAAACAGAAACAACAGTTACATCTCTTCAGTATGTAATCAAATATACTGTTAAAATACATAGTTTTATGCTTTCTTCCTTAGTTAAAGAAAAAATAAATAACATTGTACAAAATTAAATTTGCTATTGGAGGTTTAAAAACTTGTCAAAATAAAATGACTTTGTGATTCAACCATATAAACCTTCTGACATTTACTGCAGCTGTTGGAACTAGAGCTCAAATAAACTACTTGACTGGAGAACCCTACTGCCACCTGGGGCCAGTGAATTCTTTCACTCTGATTAATTTTATATTATTGCAACTAGTGATTCCATGTAACAGAATGTTATGCTAAATCAATGTAAATCAGATGTCACTAGTAATAAATAAAAAGCACAATTTTAAATTCCCTTTAAATATTTTCAAAGTCTGCTGTGAAATCAAACATTAGTTTCAACTTTTTATATAAAAGTTTGATGCAGTAAAACTTGGTGCTTAGATGAGTCTCTTAAATTTAAACATATAATTTTGTCTTGTTGCTGAAATCTTTCCAGTAATTAAACAAATCTTAAAATTTGTTTGTGAACTCTTCTTATGACACAAACAGCTAGGATTCACCATAGGAAAATTATGAGCTGAGTTTTTTAAATAATATATTTTCTATAAATCAAATACATATGTTGCATTCTTTTCAAATGAAGTATCTCTCCAGTTATTTAAAGTAAAAGCTGAGAAGCCATGAGAAGTCTTGGATTGCAAAAATTTTAAACTATATAAACCTTCCTAAATATTAGAAATTTATGACAAAACACATTCAGAGCTGCAGAAATACATTTATGTATTATTCACTGGAGATGAACACAGTCATTATATGCATACCTTGGAAATTCTGACCATGATGAAATTCATATAATCTCAGTTACGATTTCACAAGGTCAGCATTTTGCTATAGTTACCTGAATGCAACAGCTGCCCTGCTTTTAGTCTAACTGCATGTTTGCATACAGATAATTGCATTTTGTAAATACAAGTAATTTGTGTTTAAATTAGACATTCAGAATATGTAGATGTGTAATTCAAAAAGTTTAGGGGCACAGAAGATAATTATACCATCCAATCTGCCCTCTTACATAGAGTCCTGAGAATTTCATTCAATTATTGCTGCACTCACCCCAGCAATCAATTCCTGCCTAAAACACGTTCCAGAATAATGTCATGATTCAAAGATTTAGAAGGATGTTCCATTTCCCTTGTCATCTTGTTTCAATGACTCTATTTTCAAATGACATTCATAACATTGTTCTGATTTATTTTTTTCCAATGCTAAGCTCCATGAGGAATGTATACTTCTTTTCCTTTATCAATTACCTGAGTGGGATCCAGACAGGGAACTAAGAAGTCTAGCCTGAGAGTTTTCTCCATCAAATAATTCTGCCACATCATTCAAAGCTGTCTGAAAATAGGCAAATTGTCCAAATACAACTACATTAAAAAAAAAACAAAAAACAAACCAAAAAAAAAGGAAAAAAATTATAAAAGAACTTAGTCTTGTGAGAAATACATTTAAGGACATATTTTTGCTTGTCTTAGTCACAAGTGAATTTCTGCATTAATCTTTCCAACTTAGTTTATTTTGTACCATAATAAAACAGCTGCATCAAAATTACGTAATAGAAATATTATTTGCTTTTCATTATTTTCTTGTTTTTCTTATTTTTTTATTAAAAAAAAATGTTTTGTAAGTCATGCTTTCCCCAAAACTGTGATGTCCAGTTGAAGAAGTTTTATTTCTTGTTTCATATGTATATATATATATATATATATATATATACACCTATGAGAATAAGAAATGGAATATCTAAAAAGAAAAGTTTTTACCAAAATGACATTACCAATTTATTAAGCATCATCTCTTATTACATATAATTAGTTGCTTATCTGGCTTTAATCTGAGTAAGATTTTTTAAAACGTAATGATTTGTCAATTTTGTTAACTTTACATTAGTACATTTTCTATCAGAAAGACATAAAAGCTAATCAAATATTAAAAATAACAATGTGCTACCAGCTTTGTCATATTGCTACACTTAATTTGCACTTCAGCTGTACATAATTTGAAGAGTATTAATAAATCATTTAATTATATAACATATCTCACTAATAAATATCAAATAGTTTACTGAATTAAAATATCACATAGCTATTGAAACATGAAGTTCTAACCCAGTAAAACTAAGTCAACAAAAATAATACTTCATCACTCTAGCCACCTGTGTTACATCTGAATTGTTACAGCTTTTGTATATAAAAAGTACCAAATGCATTAAGTTGCTGTGAATTCAGTCTTCTGGCAAGAAAGTAGTAAAATGGATCTTATTGCTCTTTGCCTGGATTTGAATGGGAAAAAAACTTATTTTCAGAAAGCCACATCCTACATACAATTAGAGATTTTGTCCAAGTATTTTGACACATTGAAATAATAAGTTTGGTGTTTTTTGTGATTTTTTTCTGATAGTTTTATGTAAAATTTCTTCCTTTCCCTCCACTGTACCTCTTAAATGGGATTCTATGCACCTTGTCCTTGTTAGAACATGAAAAACAAAAAGTTAAAATATAAGAGAATTATAAGAACTTGGGTTTTGACACTTGATTTTACTTTGCAGGAAGCTCGAATGCATGATTATCTTATGATGATGAGTAATGTAATCAATGAAAGTGTTCAGGATCGGCTTGGATAGCAGACAGAGATGGCTTAGCTGAAATCTGTTGATTACTCTAGGGAGAAGTAAAAGGTCAAAACCCTAGAATCAATTTCCATGTCAGGAATATATTTATTTTTTATAAATAATTTGCAATGTATTGAAAATCTAAGGTTGTTATTACACATAAAGAACACTTGAACAGTAGAATAATTATGATTGATAAATCAATAGAAGAAATTATTACCAAATTCTTTAGGGACAGTTATTGAATAATGACACGTCTGTCCAGCAGTGTAATTATGAGGATAATTTGGTGACAAAACGACTCCCTCTGATCCAGTATACTGCCCTCCACATGGTGCTGGAAACAAACAGAAAGAAATAAGTTACATTAATTAGAGTTGTCTGTATAAGTTAGGTCCAAAACTAAAAATCTAAAGATTAAAAAGTGACAGCTTACTGGTTTTGCTTTTCTTTGTATTCCCTATACCAAAATTTCTAATGGTTCTTTCTCAGGATATAATTTTTAGTATAATTTATTTAAAATTAGAATATATGAGAGTTTCACTTGGCTACAAGTATTCACAGTGGACTAGAAGTATAAATTATTTGATTGAAAGATATGGTAAACACAGAATTTAGGTGGGGTTTTTATTTGAATATCTGTCTATATCTATTAATGATTTTAAAAGCTCAGGAAAAAATATAGTACTGCATAAATAAATGACACAATACAGTTATTTTGTGTCTCAGAGAAATACATAGATATGCTGACACTATGCCAAGGATTCTACTTTGTGAATGTATGCTTGAATTGCTTTGTTTTTCAGAGCTTCCCAAATGATTATGAAAAAAGCACAGAGATTATATGTATAAAAAAATCATCAGCTTCATATGTATATAAAAAAAGAACAGAAAGATTAAAAGAAACATTTTACAGCTACAGAACTAGCAAGGAAAATATCATTCTATTGAAAGAAACAAAGTAAATCAACATTATCCTACTGGCTCTGCTGACCTGGCTCATGTGTGGTGGAACTGTGCCTAGAGAGCGAGGGCAGAGCTTGTGCTTTGCTCAGCTCCTGACCCTTGTGGAGCAGACCAGCTCTTTCTGCTTTAAAATCTTTAAAATCACACTTGAAATATCTCTGCAAGTTTAACTTCCTTATACAGGCACCAATTAATACTACAAATCCACATCTTCTCTTAACTGCTTATATGAATTATTCAAAAATCCAATGTAATGATAGAAGATAAGTTTGATCTACCAGTAGGTGGAATAGGATTATGTGGCTGAGGTGAAACTTAAATATCACAAGGAATCAGATTATGACATGAATTTTAAATCTTTATATTTCCCTCTCTTCTTGCTTTGAGGATACCAGAAACTAAGACACAAAGTCTTCTAGTTATCAGACGAAATTACCAAGTCATGAACATTTCACTGGAATGGAAGTACATCACTTATACTTAATTTAAAAGAAATGCCGAAGTTATGGAGTTGTAGAAATGTTTCCTTCTAAATTGTCTTCTCAGATAATTAAAAATCTAAAATTTTGCAGGAGATTATTTTTCAACATAAATACATTAGTGCTTTATGGTCATTAACTAATATATGTAACTTCCTTTTGAATTGTTAAAATTGTTCCATATATATATATATATGTACAACACAAGTGATGAAACAAGGGGTAGAGGATAAATTAGCCATAGCTCTGAGATGTCATTTTAATTTTCTGCCTCAGTAATTATAATACTTATTCTGAAGTGACAATTAATGCAGTATTGAGATGCTTGTGATATGTATTCTAAATTATATTGGGTGTCTAAAGAAGCTTACATGTTACTTTGTAGTCATTATATGAACATATGTTGATTCCAGAGTTTAAAGATATTTTAAAATACTTGATACGTTATTGACTAAGCTATAGTCCAACACTCACCATAATTCTCATTTTTTGACCTCAGGTTTTTTTACACAATCTCTATGTGTAGAAATAGCAGAAATAACTCAGTGTCTATGAAATTGAATTCACTTGGGGGACAAGGGAAATCATAAGAAAATGGTACATACCATTACAGGATGGCAATGCTCTGTTCCATGCTGGCTTTCCATCTGTACCAATTACACATGTTATAGTTGAAGGATCAATAATCTTATATCCAGAATCACACTGATAAGTAATAGTTGAACCAAGCTTAAAGTCTGTTCCAATTCTTGTCCCATTCATGATGTTGCCAGGATCAAAACAAGCCTCCCGTGGCTTTTCTGTTAAAATGAATTACAGTGAATCTAGATACACTTTCAATTTAACAAAAAACAAAAAAACAAAAAAAAAACCAACTGTCCATATTTTTCCAGTCAGTTTAAATTTTACAAAAGCTTATCAACAGCATTATTCATAGTGAGAGGATCTAACCAGCAGCATCTTCTTCCTACCTTTTGTTAGTGGAGCTCTGTGAAAGCTGAATGTCTACAATAAAATTTAGTATTGTAGAAGAAAAATGTCCTGTTCTAGAATTCACCACTTCTATACATACATCAGTGACAAAAGGAAGACTAGGGAAAATGTGGGTCCTCTCCAGAAAGAAATGGGAGACCTGGTTACCCAGGACACAGAGAAGGCTGAGGTAGTCAATGACAAGAGCATGTAGTGATAGGACAAGGGGGAATGGCTTCCAAATGAAAGAGAGGTTTAGATTAGATATAAAGAAATTCTTCACTATAAGATGGTGAGGCACTGAAACAGATTGCCCAGGGAAATTTTGGATGTCCCCTCGGTGGAAGTGTTCAAGGTCAGGTTGGATGGGGCTTTGAGCAACCTGGTCTAGTGGAAGGTGTCTTGCCCATGGGAGGGGGGTTAGAATTAGGTGATCTTTAAATCCCTTCCATCCCTTCTATAATTTTTAAAATTTTATATAAAATATTAAATAATGTACTTAAGCAAAATATTTAATTATTAGGCACAAACATACTGCTCATTGACTACAATAACTTTTTTCAGTACCTTGTTCTGCTCTTATATCTTTTATTTTTATTTAATTATAATTTCATTTAACTTCCAGGAGTTTAGAGTCACACTTATCAGACTATACCAAGAACAAAAAATAGACACACAGTGAAAATGAGTATGTGCGTTTTCAGTGTGAATCTTTATGCCTTTATCTCTTTCTGCTCAACATTCCAGTTTCTTTCCTTGCAGGCCTTGCAGACTTTCTGGAACAAATTTTTTTCCCAATTTTTTTTAGACAGGAACGGTCTAAGATTTCATATATGGCAATGTGACAATTACCTTGGGAAGAAGAACCTTGTCAACATGAAGACTAATTCATGATGCTGGACAACAGATGAAGACTAAATATAAAAATGATTTTATAGTTCTTTTTCACTCCCCTCTCTTTTATAGGTATATTTTTTCAATATTCCTTAGATCTTTTTGTTCCTTCATATTTAACATGAACATTAGTGTGACTTGCTTCCATTTTCAAGAATAAGAAGTTGAGGTAGCACCTCTGCTTCTGAAAAATAGCTTGATAAATCTCAGTAAAGATTAAAATCAAGCCGGAACAACATCTGTGACTGGAAAAACACAGCATTTTCAATGCATGCCAGGCTTCAATAAACAGGCAGCAGAACCCAGTCCTTATCTAGTAATAGGTATCCCTTCCAAAAAAAATGCAAATACTATCCAGTGGTATTAAGTCAAAAATGCATTTGCAGATTCAAAACAGAGAGGAAAGTGTATTGGTATGTACTGACACAAAAGAAACAGTCAGGTAGTCTACCTTGGTAAGACAATTCCACTATTCTAAAACTTTTCCAAATGTTGCTTTTGATGTACATCTTCTACCTATATATATATTTTTGTTCAGGAAGATGAAAACATGCATAAATGATGTGAAAGAGATTTCAGGAAATACGATTTCTATTTTCCTTCACATATTAATAAAAAGTAGTTTTTAAAAACATATATTGATGCATCAAGTTATTTAGCAGTCCATTATGGGTACATATAGAAGTAAACAGATTTGAGTCTCAATAAATGCTAACACTTTTTTTCCCTTTATGTTGCTTATGATGAGAACAGTACCTTTATAGTCAATGGCAAATCCTGACATTCCAACAGAAGCATCACTGCGAAATGCCAGAAACAGACTGTTACCACTGCTCTCTATTCTTTCAGGAGCCTGTGAGCCTTGAAAACTGCCAATTAGAGGACTGTTGGAATCTTCTCCTTCATAAATATGTAGAAAATCATAACTGGGTTCCATATTGAAACTGAAAATAAAGGGAAAAGAGAATTAAGTCTTCATTTCTTTTTAATGAGTTAAACATTACTATGACTGTGGCTGCCAATCTTCTGCCTAACACATTCTGTTCTCCAGAAAGAAATGTCTTTTTAAATATGATTCACAGTGAAAATATACTGTCAATGGAGTTCTTTTGACCATTGATTTGAACATATTCAGCTTTCCAAAAGTCATCATACATATCCTCCCACGTATCTTAAAAACCTTTCTTAAGATTATGGAATCACCTGCCTCAGAAAGACTGCCTCTTATCAGTGACCAGAGGAATGATCCAGACAACTAGCTTAAAACAAAAGCCCAGCTTTTAGCTGGCTAAATTGAATGATATTAAAACCCTCTATTACAAACATAAGCCTACCATTTGTTTAAAAAAGATGCTTTCACATAGATAGACCACTATCTTAGAACTTGCCTTCATGCTTACTCAAATTATACCAGACAACTATGATAAATTAGTATTAATTATTATTATTGTCACTAAACCATCTATGTTGTGCTATATTTGATGACATCTATATGTTTTAAAATGTAATTATGAAGACGAGTCAAGTGTCTTTCAGAGGAATGTAATTGAGATGAGTTCTGAGATAAAAGATAAATCTCAGGCATTCATATGAATAATGTATGCAGAGCTAGATAAAAGCATATATTAGGAACATTGTAGAAAAAATAAAAAATAAAACTACATTGAAAAGAGGAAAGGCAAGGCAGGGACTCAGTCAAGTGAGTGGATTTTTGTCTTTTTATTCATCTTTGTAAAACAAATATTTTTTTTTTCTTTTTCCAAAGTGTGATGGTCAGCTGTTTTTATTTCTATTACATCATTTAATACTGTTATACACAAACCTTTCCAAACTATGCAACACAAAAGGAATATTATCTTTACCTAAGGAATCAGCAGAAAACATTTTCATAATGTCAAATGGAAATATATATATTTCACATATATATTTCATATAATGAATACTATTTTATGCCCTATCTTCAAGAGGTAAGGAAAGCCAGAAAAAGAATATAATTAGTGAAGAACTATTCTCATCTCATAATGATATTTGATCAAATACCTGAAGAACAGAATTATCATATTTCTTATATAATTTCAAGTATCTTACCCTTTGGTTCTTTAATTTTGTGCCTATCGATAGTTTTTAGAAAATACACTGCAAACCAAAAAATGAAAGAAATTGGATTATTTTGTTGTTTTGGTGTTGTTCGGTTGTTGTTGTTTTGGTGTTTTGTTTTTGTTTCAAAGAAAGAGCACAAATATTACACAGCAAAATTCTGAACATGCTCCCATCTCTTTCTGAAAGAATGTCAATTGCTCACCATTCCACTGAAGTCAACAGCAATGTTACCATTCTTAGTTTAAAAATTACACTTAAGACAGAGTATCAAAAAATGAAAAAAATTGCATTTGCATCCATAGATATAGTAAGCAAGGTGATTATATACGACTGATTCATATAGAAATGATAAACCAAACACATGAATATGACTACATGCCTGAACTTCAAACTTGTGGCAAAAATCTATGCAACACATATGGTTTGATTATGGAACACTGAGTGAAAAAAACTTCTTTAAAATTATGATACAACCTTATCTCAATGTCTTTTATTTCTTGACTAAGAAGAACAAACCTTTTTCCTGATCTACACACTTTGAGCAAAGTATATTTAGTCTGTATTTCTAAAAGCCTTAAGAACTGACTTACAGATAAAATTTCTGCTAGAGTTTAATTCTCTGCTATTTGGAACAATAGCATAAATCAAGCTTTTCTATAAATTGACATTGCTTTTCAAAGATTTTTATTGCATATGTCACAGAAATTTTTGTTCTTCAGGAATTCATTTGGCAGCAAAAGTATCATTTAACTATATTTTTTATTTGATGCTGTTTTGAAGCAATGATATAGCACATATTATATGTATGCTCTAGAATTTAGCCAGAGAATATAATTAGAAGCTTTAAGAAATTATAAATAATGCCATTTTTATATGCAATATTTAAAACCCTTTAAAATAGAGGCTTTCATGGAGAAATTGTACCTTTTGAATATCAAGGCAATGACAAAGTCAGGGTTTACTTTTATTCTCCAGTCACATTCTTTCCCAGGAGGATAAGGCTGTGGATAGTTAGGTGATAGAATAACTCCTGCTGGGCCTGTCAGGTTTCCTCCACATGCAGCTGTCACAATGTAAAAAGAAATAGGAATATGGATGCAAGTTAAATTCACAAGCACACATTAGCTGTTAAATAGGGATAAATTGACTTCTACATTTACCAAAATTAATAATATTTTTAAAAACCCAATGTTTTCACACTTCCAGTTAACAAAAATTTTGCTGTTTTCCTTTTAAAAAAGTGCTCTCTTTTCATATCCAAAAGCACAGGAAAAGTTGTTTCAAAAGGAATAAAAATAGGAAGTCCTCTATAATTTTGCTCTTACTTAATCCTGTTTCAATGAAGCTGAAAATTTCTTATGTACTGGAAGTACTTTAAGAACTGGAAAAGCTGAATAGTAGGACTCAGGATGCAGTTTCTTTTGATCACAGGTGTAGCACAAGACAGTCTAATTCACTCCGTAAAGATACTACCCAAATCAAAAATCAAATACATTTATTTAGTTACCATAAATTGAATTTGACTTTCAAACAGATCAGGAATCCAGCTCTCCTGGATGATAATCACATTGAAGTCTAACAAAAAAGTACAGTATTCAACATGGGCTGCATTTGCCTTGCCAAGTCAAGCAGACTGAGAGAAATACATTTATAGCACAAAACACTTGATACTAAGGGTTTCAAATCTGCATTAAACAATTTAAAGAAGTCTTTTTTTTTGCGACATTTATATATATTATTTATAAATACTATATTTATACTGAAATAAAGACTTTATGAAAATTTTAAAAATACGTATAACAGCCTTACAGAACTCTTAAGGTTTCTACTATTGTCATGTCTACGTTAAAGATTACTTTAATCTTATGTTTCCTTCAAAGTCACCTTGAGTATATGGAAAAACAACAACAATTATGTATATTTGTTTTGTCCAAAAGGATTCTGTCTTTCTTTCTGGCTTATTTCCTTCTTTATTTTGTGTTTGGTTTTCGAGTTTTTTTACTAGACTGTAAAGAACTATGGAGTGATTATAATTGGTATTTAAAGTAAAAATGTGAATCTTCTAGACCAGAGAGGTACTAGATATATTTTATTTTAATTTTTTATTTAAATATTTTTAATTTCTGAATGATCCCAGTATGCTTTGCAAGCATTTTCATACTGATATTTGTACATTGCACACAAGATATCTAGAAGACAATATTCAGGTTATACCATGCTCCAATTCTGCTATGTGATATGGAGTCAGAAAAACCATCCTGCATTATCCTGAATCCTTCACAGTATTTTTTCTGTAGAAAAACAGAGGGACTGCAATTGTTTGAGGATTTGCTATTTTGGAAAATCCTCGCCAAAATGACTTGTAGAAAGAAAAAGCATTATGTTTATTCCACTGCTATTGTATTTGCTCTTTTAGGATTGTTAAATTAACTGTTGTTTAATTATAAATCAGTAGGCAACTAAATAACAAGGATTTAATAAATTACTGTGTCTAGCAGGTAAATTTCCACAGATGTTGATTATTATATAACTAAACTATTACATAGAAGACCATTCTAACAAGACCATTGCAACAAGAATTTTTTTTTAATCCAAATCCTCACTTCTGCTTAATTATTTCTATTGGAATCAGTCAGTTTCAAACTTGTATGAAGTTTAAGAATAAAATAGAGGAGGAAAATCACACACAAAAATAGTGTTAATCTAGAGAATGAGGCTGACATTATCCATAAGTACAAAATAAACACGCCCTGCAGAGAATATCATTCCAGCATGAGCACAGTATGCCCAGTAGTTAAACAAGAAATCCAGTCTGTATTAATTTTAAATAGAGACTAACACCTTATCTTATTACCTATGCACGTAGGAGGATCAGGTTGCCAGAAAAATCTGTTGTTCAGTTGCACACATGTAATTTTTGCCTGTCCTTGAAGCTGATAGCCAGGGTCACACTGAAAGGTGGTAGTGTCTCCAGGTTCTCTGCTGTCTCCATATCTAGTGCCATTCTGTGGTGTCCCAGGATCGTTACAAGTTGATGCAATGGAAGCTGTAAGGGAATGATGAAATAAAAGCTGGAAGGTGTGGATACTTTCCATCCATAATTAAATGCACAATATTTTTACATTAGCATTCCAACCACAGACAATATTATTTACTTTTCCGTTAATAGGGGAAGGTATTTTCCTTCTTTATTTTTACAAGAATCTGCCCACTGAGAGACATCATGATTATGCTGACATCCTGCCAGTATTTTCAGTATAAAATATGGCCCGATTGTGTCCAGTTAATGCATTAAAAAAACTAGTAACTCCTTTTCTCACTTTAATATTCTGGTTATCAAAACAGATTTGATGCCTTTTGTGCAATAGGGTAAGTATCATAATATAAAGAATATTGTTTTATAGTCTTATTATCTTGCAGCATGCAAATGATATGTTTACCCATCTGGTTTAATCAAATAGCAGTTTATGTAGATCCAAAGTTTTCATTTCAAGGGCAAGAAACAACTTTCTTAGAGCACACTTAAACTGGATCTTAGCAAAATATCGCACCTACAATCAGTCTCCTGTATTTGATATGAATATTGTTTTCGAAAAAAAAAATCATTTAAAAAGCAGTTAAACTGAGTGGAGCAATCAGTATGGTATGACTTAAAGCAAGTAATCATCCAGAAAGTGGATACACAAATCTACATCTACTATGGATTTGTGGAAGATGCCAGGTCTCTTCTGGATTCAGGTATTCAAAGCTCCTGAGTTTCAATAAACATTGCAGTCTTCCAAAGGAAAAGAAGTCCCATCTCTGGAGGATAATGTCCCTAAATCACTGAATTGCACTCTGTTTCCCCCAGTCCTCACCCAAACATGCCTTTTTCAAAGAACTTACTACAACTGAACAGAAGCCAAAATAAGAAGTCAGAAACCCAGCATCACAATTGCCATTTATGATGCTGGTATCTACCACCAGCATGCAACCTTCATAACCATAATGTGCAGGTAATCCATTTTCATTATTAACTGCTGCATCTACTCCTTCTGTCCACACCAAAAGCTTATACCACTATAAGAAACTGCAAGAGCAGCTAAACATTTGCAAAATTGAAACAGCTACCAGGTTGTACAACTGGAAAACATTTTTTTTTTAATGTGTTGTAAATTTTCAGAAGACAGAAAGGTTGGGAAAAAAACAACAAACAGAGTAAAATAAGAAACAATCATTATAGATTGTTAAAATGGTTTTATGCATGTTTTAACAAATAGGGAGACAGTAAATCACAGAAATTATAAAACATTTTTATATAAGAATTCATGGATCATTACAATTAACACATTAAAAACACAGAAACTTTGTTTAACATTGTATTATTCATACTCTTTAGGCTGTGTTTCCATTTCAAATGAATAGATCTCATACTTTGGGATGGTTCCTATATGTAAATGAAGTAAAAGATATAGCAGGTTTTTAACTCTGGTGGACTTCTTTCCACCAGAATTTATAAGCATCCGTCCAGGAATTAAAGCAACATCTGTCACTACCAATGAGTACTGTGCAAACACCACTCTGACAATTTAGCTGACATCCCAAACTAGTGCAGTTTACTAAATTATATTTGGCCCACAGGGGAATGAAAGCATGGTCATGACCTCAGAGAAGATTTTCCTTATTTGATAGAAAACAACAGCTCTAAACAATAGGTCCCTCCAGTGCATATCTGTTAAAGAGTTGCAATTCTTTCTAGTAAATGGTCACAAGCCTATCTCTGTCGTTAATTACTCTTTTTTTTTTTTTTTAACATATCTCTGAATAGATTCACTGTCCCCTTAAAAGGTTATGCAATATAATATCTTAGGAAACAATATTTTGACTTTCTCAAGTATGCACCAATTAGAAAGGACTGATGCCTTTTGATATTCATTTCACTGTTAATCGCCATTCCTTATATATAAAGTTCTAAGTTTTAAAAGTTATCACAGATATTTAATAAACACCAAAATGCTCTTTACACTCTTGGACTTACAGCCTCGGAAGTTATTTTAGGTATTTGAAACTAACAGCCTTTTTATCATGCCAAATACACTTGATCCTAATTAAACAGAACACCAGACATTTAAGCACTGATGTGTCATCTAGTAAAGTGAACATTTAGACAGATTTTCAACTTGCTTCCTCTCCAAGTTGTTTTACTTCTCAAGAATCCCAAGAGGTTCTGTAACTGCATGAAAATTACAAGTCTGATATTGCTTCATTTGGTATTGTGCAAATATCTAAAGGGTATAGAGGTTATATGCATTGAAAAGTAATCCAGAAATTAAAAATAACTAGTTTTTTGTCACTGCTCTTCTTTTATAACAGTTAACAATTGAAGCACATACACAGTAAAGCAGGGAAAGGAATAACTACATTTTAGACTCGAGGGTGCTAAACCAAACCAAATTACATAGTTAGACTTTTAAGAAATGACTGAGAAAAAAAATAGGTGCCTAAAATGGCATAGCCAGGAGAGGAGATTTGAATGCCATTAAGCTGGAAAAGAACTAAATTGCTGCTTCTCAGCTCTTGCATATGTGCTCTAAGCCTTAAGCTACATGATATTCAATGGGTTATATAGTAATTCTCTGTACCTATTTCCCATCTTTTACTGTCTCATCTGCTCAGAGTAGAACAAGCTTCTGTGTACATAAAAAAGATGGAACTAGAAGTAGATGCCAGAAGAATGGACAGCTGGGAAAATAACATTGCTAGGGAGATTTCAGACCTCCACATATAGACAGTTACAGAGTCAAGACTCCTTGTTTCTAATTTAATAATCTTTCACAATTATTTTGGATTTGGTCTCCAAATTATATTTCCAAAGTTGATTTAAAACTTCGCTGAAAATCAATAGCAGACTGTTTTTGTGAATATGATGCTCTATTTGTGTGCCAGTAGACTTTTGAGCAGTATGTTAGATTTTTGCCTACTTTATATTTTACTCTTTTTTAATTTTTTTTAAATAATTTTTAGCCTGCAGTCTATTGTACCTCAATGGAATGAAAACATCCATATCATTTTCACTATGTGTAAGCCATTTGCTGTAGTGTTGTACTGCAGACACTGTTTCTTTCTATTCCACATGGTTATAAAAATAATGTAGACTTTTTAAGAGCTAGGCTTGTAAATTGCAAAGCCTTCCCTGTTTAGTGAATTAGGCTTGCATAATAATATGAGGTTTGAGAAAGATTTTTGCTTATCAAAGCAGAGACATTGTACATAGGATTTGCAGTTATTTCAGACTAACAAACATTTCCAAAAGTGAATGTTTGTTCTCTAAAAAGGAACTCACATAACATGTCTAAATGTACAAAGAACTGTGCAAGTTAACATCAACCACCTATATAAATATCCCATATTGTCCAAGAATGTAAAGAAAAAAGAAACACAAATTCCAATGCAAGCTCTTTCGTAAAGTCTCACAAGTTCAGAGACAGACAGCAAATTCCATTATTCATTGTTACTTAGTTCCACAGGAACCAAATAGAAAACTGTTACCCCCTATGGGGCTGAGGATGCCTTGCCCAGGCCATAGATTAGATGATGAATACAAATGTAATGACACAGTTTAATTAACATGTTATTGTGAGCATGCAATGTAAAATTTACAGCATCACATAGAGCAAGAGAAAAGACTGAACTGGGAAATTATTAAGTTACAGACTTTCAAAGGTAATGTTCAATTCTTGTCTCTCATGTCCTTTAATTTTTATTTTAACAGGGGATGTCTTAATAGATTTCATTTTCATTGAGCTCCACATTTATTTAGTTAGTAAGGCAGATATTTGATTATTCATGTGTAAATTCCTTTTAAAATGTATTTTTATGCTATCCCCTTTTCCTGATAATTGTGAACTAATCTGGAACAATTGCATGACAAATTTCAGCAATGAAGATTCTGTCATGGAAATATTTATAATATTTAAATGCTCAGGCCATTAGGCAAGAGATTAAAAGATATCTCAGAACTAAAAGAACAATTTTCATAAGACAGTGCTCTAACAGCAGTAGACAAACAAATGATCAAATAGAATTACAAAACTGAACAAAAGCAGGCATCCTTGCTTAAACTGATTTGTCCTATTAAGTGTCATTAGAAACTGTCAAACTGCTTATGGTTAAGCTCTTGCCAGAGGAAGTAAGTTGTCGACAGATGTGTCAACATTCGACAGAATAATTTCCAAATAATTGTTCTAATTAACTAGTTGGTGCAAGTCGTTTACTTTTATTATCAAAATTGTTAAGTTAAAGATTTAGTCAGGCATCTTAACTCATTGTTTATATCTTCAATTACTTCAAGAGCAAAATTTAAAAATATTGGAAGAGCAAGCAAACAACAGAAAAAATGAAAATTGGACTAAAACAACTACACAAATATCTTTATTTTGTATCTTCACTTTTAATAAAATGAGTGTCTGAAGTTTTACAATAAGATAGAAATATTAAAATAAATGGAGAAAAAACTCTCTGCTGCTTTATTAATGTTTTGCTCATTGTTCTATATTAGATAAAAAAAAGATAACATTTTAGTTTACATGAAAGAAGAGATACGTACATTGTTAATTGAAGTGTATTCTTACAGAATACTATAACCACAAGAAATTAAGAATGCTGTAGAACCACAGGTTAGTATATAAAATTATCACAGATAGCTCTGACTCTAGAAAAGCCAGGTGTCTTCAAAAATGGTTGTTGGATTTTTTTCATTTTAACAGTGTGAATAATTCTTTGAATTATTGCCTTTGAGGACAAAAATCTATACAATCAGCTGAGGGACTATAAATGCGTCATTTAGCTGAAGAAAAGGATACAATTCCCTTAAATTACAACATCTGAGAATTAGCTGAAGAAAAAAGGCTAGACTGTAAGCGTAGAACTAATATTAGGTATTGTTAAACTAAGGCTATCAGAGCCTGTAAGAATGACAATATGACTAGAAACTGCTAGTGCTGATCCTATCATCTGTCTCTTCTATTGTTTTTGCCAAATATCAAGTAAAAAGCTGATATGGTTAGAGATAAAATACTCTCAGTAAAATAAACTTCAAGTCAATAAGAACAATGGAACATCCACTAGCATATGATCCAAGGGCTTTCAGAAGTCGAGAGTACTGGATGATTAAACATCCAGGGCAAGATTGATCTGCTTCCACACAGGTGACTAGTTTCATTTGAGATGCTTTATAATATCCAAGGTTTCAACACAGGACTGGAAGATGGGAACAAAGATTTATGGGTGTGTGACCTTCTGCAGCAGCAGACAGAGACTAGCCAGGATATCTGAAATGAAACTAGACACCTGTGCAAGACCTGCCCTTAAATATCCAGAAGTTTGAAAATTAGTATATGTTGATATATCTAAGCCTTTAGTGGACAAAAAGTAAAAGGCAACTTAAGATGGAAATTTATCCCATTTACCTTAGATATGTAGGACAGAATTAGGCTACGTTAGAAAGAACTTTTTTTTTTTTTCTTTTAATGACTAAGTTATGCAGGAACTTTTTACTGATAATAACTTTGCTTTTTGTAATAAAGATGCCAAATATCAAGGTATACCCTTCTGCCTTGTCCTGTTTGTATTGTGACCAGAAAGAGTTGGTTGACATCCCTGTCTTGTAATACATAGCTTAAATGTATTTAAACCCCAGAGTAAAGGTCATTTTTCTACAGTGGACTCCATTTTTTGTCCTTTTATTCAGGGCCATATGTTAATTAAGTTTTAATAAAAAGCACTAGACTGATTACAATCAACATAATGACTCTTGTCAGTTCATATCCTCACACTCTACATGCTGAGCTGAGTGGGCAAGACAGGGCACTTAAACAGTATTTAAACATGTTGTAAGCATCAGACAATTTTATCTTTTTTCCATTAAAATACCTCTAATTACATTTAAAATCAACAATAAGTAATTTATAGGTGTTTTTTTTGTGATCTACCTCACACTATCCTTTCACAGCACCTCTTTTTTGGGTAGATGCAGTAAAAATATTTTAGAGTGCAAAGTATAGAGTAATTGGCACAATGAAACAAATTCTCCGGCTGAAGATTAGCATGTTTTGTGTTTAAGTTGTTCATTTGACCTGGTACTCTCAGATGTATATAATTTGTATGATCCCAAAAGTGGATGTTCATAGATGTAGACATTCATCAATTCATTCAATTGCACAATCCAATACAGAAGCTGCATTATTGAAGGTTTTTCAATCCTGTGCAATTCTGCACCTTAAGTTTACTTCCTCGGTTGTAATTAACAGTTAAATGAAATATAGTCATTAATAGATGACAAAGAAGCAAAAGTTCACAGTTACCTTCCTAGAACTTGTAATAAAATGTCTATACTTTCTGCACTTGCCAGAAAAAAAAAAGTTTAAGTAACTCAGGAATCTTTTATGTATTGAGTTACAAACTATTAAAGTACTGAAATGTCAATATTCTGTGCAGCTCTGCTATAAACTGCCCTACAGTTTATAGGATAGATATGAAAGCATGCAAAGATCCTCACTTAGCCATAAATTAATTACTTGAAATCCTTTACAGATCAAGGTCACAGTGGTCTGCTCATTGCCTCGAGGGAACTAAATAAACTCTGATTTCTGTATGAAATAATTAAATATTTACTTTAACATATTTCTTAAATCTTATTTTTTACTCCTTGCAATTAAAAATTTTATTCCCCTTGTCAAACAGAGTGAAGGAAATTTTATTTTCCCTTTGCCTCATCTGAGGCATTCAGCTCTTCATCACTAATTCCAATTAATTCCAGTAAGTCATACTCTGAAATTGCCAGCATGATCACTCATTGATCTTACACCAAGATGAAAAAGTCACTTCTTCATTCTTGGAGTATTAAATTGTCTTTTACTTACTATTAGTATCACTGAAGGTTAAGGAATATGATGACAAATCTAACTGCTTAAATATCTCCATCCTTTTAAAAATCTGTGCATAAACTTATGATTAGTATTATATAATATAACCTTAAATGTGTTTGCTCATCCCAACAGAGGAAAAAAACCTCTTTATTTCCACAAATGTAAAATTTATCTCTTTTAAAAAAAACCCAAAAACCAACAAACATGAAAAGCAGCATATTATACAGCACACTGGTCAGAAATTTTAGAAACATTTATTCTGCTATTTGTCTTTAATTCATTTTCCATACTTTTAACTACTATTTTAGGATTAATGAAAGAGTCTGTGTTTTGGGGGAAATAGGTACAACATTCAGAAAAATCAAGTAAAATGAAGTAAACAGGTAAATGTAAAATGCATTATTTAGCGACTAGGAATCCTCCAAAGTTTATATGCAAATAATAATGACTGAAAGTTTATTAGAACCCTTTACTTCTGAATGACAGTATCCATGGAGAATAATGATTCTACTCTCAACCATTTTGTTAATTCATAATTTTCCTATGTCCTGAGCAGAAATACACTCACATTATATGTAGACATATAAGGATGCAACAACTGAGTAAATAATACAGTCTCCCTGCAGTCCTACCCTTAGTCTTTAACACTTCAGTCAGGATATCATGGAAAAATTCCACTTACTCAGTTTTACAATATTGATCACTTGCACATTATTGATCACAGCTTCTCTGTATACAGAGGAGCTTTCACTTTCTACCTGAAGATAAATTTAATTAGTTCAATAGTAATTTTAAAGTATGCTTCAATATGGTAAGGTGTCTTTTATTTTTTAGTTTAATCATGTAGACTGAGAGTGTTTAAGGTCATAAAAATGATGCATCCAATGCATCCACACAACCAATATTTTGAGAAAAAAAATCCAACCAACATAAGGTATAAACATGAAATAATATAATATTAGGTAGCACTGGTGGGAATATTCAAAACTATTGGTGTAGAAGAAAGATTCTGTACATACTGACTTGTTAAATAATGCTAATCATATAATGTTAGGCATGTGATTGCTGTACTAAACAAGGAATAAGAAAACTGAAACATTCAAAGCAAATCCAAAAATTCTCCCAAGTTGTAGCTATTTGCATAAATATACGAAATAATTGAAACAATATAATCTTTTTTCTTTTAAAGACTGAGGAAGTTGTAAGATGAGAAACAATTAACATATATAGGAATAATGTATATAATAGTGTATGTAATTATTGTATTTGAGATGAAAAAGTCTTTACATACTTGAAAACTGAATTGAGAAGCCTGATTTGCTGATGAAGAAATCACTGTCAAATTGTAATGTTAATGAGTTGAAAGTGCTGTGAATATCCTCTGGAAGAGCTGAGCCACTCCATTCTTTCAGAAGTATCTTGCTCTCAATAGGCCCATCCCATACCTTCAAGATGTCATGAGCGACCTCAGTATCAAAAACAATAAAATGCAGACTGCAAAGAGAAAGTAAAAGCACTATACATTATTCATTAAACACAACTACACAAAACTCCAAGCAATCATTCCCAATCTGTAGTTTCAAGATGCTGTTTAGAACTGAAGAAGGTATAGTGGTCCTGCAGAGTTAACAAATTTTCCTGTTGAGTGAGCTGATTTTGTAAAAAAAAAAGAAAAAACATTAAGGCGTAACTCCTTATGACTTAATTTATAAGTCTATAAATTAATTCATTTTTATGATAAATATTTCAAGGTATAAGAACTATGATTGAATCAGAGATTTCCTCTTTTCATTCAAATAAGGGTACCAAGAATGCTGATTTGCTGATATGCAATTGAAAAAAAAAAAAAAAAGGCAGTAGCTACTCAACAGTGAAACACATAACACAGAAGTTCTGTCAGCATGGCATTTTCTTTCCTATAAAAAAAGAGAAAATATCTCCCTCCAGGTGAAGAGCTGTATTTGTAAAAGTGTTCGGGAATGTTATGTTATCAGTCAAAATATTTTCATTGACTCCAAGTTCTGACTGTTTACATTTTTAACACTGAAGAAATCTAATAGGTAAATATCAAAACTTATTTTTTTGGTTTCAAGTAGTTGTGTGTTGACATTGCTATATTTCATTTGTCATTAACTGGAAATCATTAATTTAAAAATTGACATTTAAATGAAAATGATACATTGAAATAACCTATGATGGAGTGAATTCAGTATTTGGCTTAGCAAAACAGGATGACAAAACAAACAACCAAAGGAAAAAAAAAAAGAAAGAAAGAAAAAAGTAAAAAACGAAAAAATCCTCCCTGTGAATAATTTGCCAATTTTGTATATTGTTTTGCCTGTTAGTCCCTTCTAAATCAGAATAGTCTGTGATTCTGTGATTACACCTTTTGTCTTCCAGAGCAACACATACTGAAGCCCTACTTCCTGGGAAGTGGCTGGCCATCACCTACTGATAGGAAGAAGAGAATAAATTATTTGTTTTCCTTTGCTCGCATGCATGCACAGCCTTTGCTCAAGCTTTTTTTACACTGACTTTATTTTGATTCGCAAGGGGTTTTCTTCATGTTATTTTCTCCCCAGTCCATCCTGGTGAGGAGGGCAGTGATAGAGTGGCTTTGTGGGCACCTGGTATCCGGTCAACAGCAACCCACCACAACCCTTTGCAGAGCCCAACGTGGGGACTGAGACAACATCAGTTTTGTAATGTGTACAGCTATGGTAGTAATTGAATGTCAAGTTCCTGTGTGGGTCATGTAGATTGCTGGCTCCACTGATTATCTCTTGATTTTGCTGAGTTTGGTGATATGTGAATTGAAATACTGGCTCTCTGCTTTGCCCTGGCACTGGTGGCCTTGTGGTGCTGGAGGAATTACCTTGTGGAGTGGATGAGAGAATACAACTTGCTTTTCCTACTTGTGACTGATGTAGATTGTTTTATTATGCAGGTTCCTGAGGTTCTTGTTCACCCTTATATGAGCTGCTTAATGCTACTAATTAACACTATAACATAATCAGGTATTTATGGAATTTTGTATAAAAGAAGACAACTTTTGGGTGAGGTGATACTCAAATGCTCCTTCAGTGTATGTAAGAATTTGGACAGGTTCCTAGGCTGGTTATCATGTCCCATATCCTGGGACTTTACACCTGAACAAGTAAGAAACCCTGGCAAACTGGCATGACACCTGATAGAAGGGTGCCTTGCCTACCCCAGTGAAAACCAGCAACTTTTGCAGAAAAATGTGAGAAGGCATAGACTGAATTTTATTAAATACTGAAGTCAACAATAAATATTGAAAGTAAGCATGTACCTTATTGTCTTTCCTGGATCTGCTTCAATAATCCAAGTGCAGTGCAGGTTGTTGTCATATGGTGCTGGGTAACCAGGGGACAAAATGCGCCCTGATGTAGCAGCATGGATTCGACCACCACACTCAGCTACAAAATAAGGATTATATTTATTTCTAACATGACCATAGTAGTTCACACTTCCATTTTCTGTCCATTCCACTACTCTGTGTTTTCTGAAAAGTTAACAGAATAACCTAATACCTCTGAAGAAGTACACATACATACAAACCAGGACATGTATATAAGTTAAAAATGCACATATAATGGTCTCATTCCTACCTTGTAATAAGGAAATAAACTGTACTTCTGTGATTATATTACTTTAACAGAGCAGAGTAGTTCAGTATGAACTGAGACTACAAAAGCACAATTTTAGCATCAGCTGGACAGCAAAAATGTTTCAGAAATATCTCAGTTAATATGTTTGGCTTTTCTAAGTAACACTGATTATTTGAATTCAAATTTTACAACATTGAATTTTGTAATTCAAATAGCTTTCTCTATTTTTCTAATGTCATAATGCTATTAGTTTAATGTTCTTCAAGCTACTTCCATATAATTTCAAAAATAAACAGGTATTGTCTAGTAATTTCCTTTAGTATTTAAAAATTTAAATGCCATATGCTTGTAAAGTGAAAGAGTAAATCAGAAAGCTACAGTTTGATAGTATGTGGTGTCTCTTTTAAAAGAATTTTGTCAATGCTATCTTTGCAGAAAGACCAATAGCAGTGTGAAGCATCCAGAATCAAATGATTCTTATGTTGCTTGTTTAGGGCATCATGCTGTTGTCTGGCCAGTGTAAAGACACACCCTGATGAAACAAAATTGTGTACCAGTCATGTGCCAATGAACCTAAAATGATCAATGACTCTTCAGTTAAGTGATGTACTTAAATTTTTACTTAATTAATTTACTTAAAAAATGCTGCCATGGGGATTTGCTCAAGCACAACTGTGCAGCAACCATAGTAAAACAGAGATCATGAAAGAACCATGGCAGCTGGATCAAATAATCAGTCAGCAATACTCCCAACAAATCGTTACCCTTATGCATGCCCCCAAGTTACTGCTCACAACCAAATTGTTAGCATGAAGAAAAATTACTGTAAGAAAGTACAGTGAGTAATTCACTTATTTGTACTGCTGGTTTGATCACTCAAAACACTACATACTACTTACAGAACCACAGCAGAAAGCAGTTTAGTGCATAATTTCTTCAAACACAACCCTTGTCTAAGATTTCAATTAATTTCCATTATACAAGAAAGTTCAAAATGCAATAAGCATTGTGAAAGATGTTTACAGGTAAGAAAATAATTAATACAGTACCGTATTTACTAAAGAACTCAAGTTAGCTCAGTGAAACCAAACTCAAACTAATTGTCATATTTGTTTTAAAATTCAGAAAAAACTCATTTAGAAATAGAATAACTCATAAAATTTGGGATGACGCATATTTTTACAAGATGCATACATACTTTTCTGAAAAAAGAAATCCATTTTCAGAGTAGATAGAAAGTAAATTTTCAGAAGTGTTTGCAAAAAAAATCAGTTTATTTTCCAATGTGCAGAAATACGTACACACTAAAATCACCGCCTCAAAGAATATACCATATAAACAACTGTATTGTAATTCATAGAAGGTACTTATATTCAAACAAATTCTATAACCTTCTAGAGAAGGAATTACAAGAATTCATTGGTTTTCTTCATTGAGATTTAGAACATTGAAAAATGGGAATAAATGCTAAGACCGATATAGTAGTGTATCACTAAAAATTACTAAATGTTACTAATATATGTCTATGTATATACTAATATATGTTACTAATATATGTCTGTGTCTATGTTACTAATATGTCTATGTATAGGCTTGATTTTTTTTTTAGTGAGACTGAAATTATAGCAAAGACAATGAAGAATATAGATGCCACTGAAGAGAACAGTAAATATGAAATACTGATCTAAAACACAAGATAAAAATATCTCCACAAACCAGAGGATATTATGAATATATGTCTAAGAAAGTGATGTTTGAAAGCTCATGATAACTTCAGAAAAAGGAAGAAAAATGAGTTACTCAAATCAGAGTAGAAAAATATCAAACTGTGAAAACATAAGATAAAACTGATGGAAGAATAGGTTTTATAAATAACTGAAGGGAAGAAAACATGAAATAATCTGCAGATGTTTAACTAAATTTTCAGGGATCTTCATGGCAAGTTTTCCTGTGCGTAGAACAGTAAAAAGCACCATAATTTAATGATGATAACAGACTGTTTGTAAAAGGTTGTTTAGAAGGAGACACTCTTAGACAATATTAAGAGAATAGTGAACATTTGACTTATTGGGGAACTAATTAATACTTTAGAAGAGTTTTAAACCAAGAAGAGGTGGTTTATACAAAACTGATGAAATCCCCAAATTTGATTTTAAAAACAAGGACAGCAACTAAAAATGTTTGTAGAGTGAGATAAAAGTACCTAGAAAGATAACTATTGGTAGAACAGACAGAAAGTGTCAGGATACTAAAAGATCTGTGTCAGGATGTGGAGGTTTGAGTNATACTAAAAGAAAAAGGACTATTCTATTAATAGAGGGACATAATTTTACTTAGTGAGGAAATAAGCTCCTCAAGAAATTTTGGTGCAAGAGATTCCAAAAGCTTTGAAATAATATACAGAAACCAAATCTAGTAATGCTAGGTACAAAATTCAAGTATAAAGGAAAAAAAAAAACAAACCTGAAACAGAAAAATATAGAGTGACAATCACTAGTGAAATACAGAAGTTTAAAAGTATACTGTCACCAAGAAAACTGGAAATACATTTAGAGATACATGACTGGAAAGAGCATTATATAGTAAGAATGCAGCAAACAAAACAAAGTCAGTACAAAAAAGCATACATATTTGTCAAAAGTAAAAGGATTATAAAAGATGTTCTATTAGAGCAAAGATGGCAATTTTCTTTAGATTCACTTAGAAATAGGTAGATGGTTGGATTTATTCACCTAACAGACTTGAAAGCAGCAAGTATTTTAGAGTTGATTCAAATACTTTCTTGGTAGTGAACACAGGTACAAGCAGATGTTGCAGAAAATGACCTTGGAGTAATGACTTCTTTTAAATTAAGTGGGGAGATAGGCAAAGATGGGGCTAATTATGGCTTTTCTCTACAAAAGGGCAAACTTAGAGGAAAAGGAAGCTAGCCAATTAAACTGAAGAGCTTAAGGATAGGAATGTATAAAGACTCTGGAAAAGTCTTTAAATCAAAACTGGATAGAGTTGTTTTGACCTCTCATATATATAGGAGAAAATTCACAGATTTAATTCTAGAATCAAGTAGGAAAAATCTTTATTAAGATGGCAGAAATGCTGTGCACTGATGTTTTTATCACACTTACCCTCCGGTAAGTGCTGAACGCTTGAAATGAAGGGAACTTGCTCTTTTGTAGACTGCAGGTCTGTAAATGTGTTCAGTGGGAAGCAGCTCCTGGAAGGGAGAATGTAGCCCCAAGAAAGGGACAGAGGCAACAAGAAATGATCCTGCAGGTGATGTGAGGGCTAAAAGCAGTTGGTGACCTGTCTATAGCAGGCAGGAGAGGCAAAAACTAAGCATCAGAAGACACACAGACAGAAAGATTCATGGGAAATCCATGTGAAAATTGAACTCGGGAAGCCACTGGTGATTGGACTGGAAAGCAAAACTGGAGGATGCAAACTGCCTGTACAGTGGGTAATAGACATACTGGTGTTCAGTTATTTTCTGCATCTCACCTAGCAATTCTCTATTCTCTATTTAACAGTTATGTTGGATGTAATGAAACAAATTTTTAGGCACTTGAGGAGATGTAATATTTAAAGAAAAGGTCTGCCTCAAAGCTTTGACAGATGGGGTGTCCTAGTGTGGCAACAATGACTCAAGAGAATGCAGATAAAACAATCCACTAATGTGGGATCAAAATCAGAAATTAGCATCATAGGAGTGAAATGCTGAAATAATTTCTCATGAAAACTGGTTAGGTTAAAAAGCCCCATAATTTTATTTGCTTTATCCTGGAGCTTTCGTAGTTTATGAAGTGTCTAGATAATACCATTGCCTGTGATAGCATATAACACTTGATGACCCAGGGCATGATCAGAACCAAAGCAGTAGTATTTCATCAAAGGCTGCTCTATAGAGAGAAGTATTTCCTGGTAGTGCTCTAACATTTAATAGCCAGCCATCTATTTCAAAGAAGATATATTTCCATGTTCATAATAAATCATTACTTGAAATCTAAAATATGTTTGCAGCATTATCATCTCATAAAGTATAGAAAGACAGAATATTTGGGGGTTTGTCTTGAAATGCAAAAACAATAATTGTCACAATCCATATTACCTATGCAAGTAGGCAAAGGTTTGTCCCAAACTCTTCGATCTCCACTTAAGCAGGTCATAATACTACTACCATGCATTGTATAGCCAGGATTACAGCTGTATAAAATGACAGTGTCTATAAAATGTCCTTCATCTCGTATCTTATAGCCATAATTTGGTATGCCAGGATCTTCACACTTCACTAGGTCAAAACCTGCGCACAGAAATTGGAAAAGAGAAAAAGACACAGAGATAAAATATCCAATAAAATACAATGCCAATGAATTTGATCCTGATTAAAATTATATTCTCATGATTCAATTACATTAGATGTATCCCCAGTGACAAAAGATAAATTACATATAATTTGGGGAAATCAGAAATCAAAAGACCAGGAACTAATCATTAATTAGATATTTGATTATTATGTTAGCTTACTGAAGAAAGCATATTACCTATACTATCCTAAAAGAGATTAGTGAGAAGTTTATGAATTTACAGGCTTCTATGCGTTCATTTTTTCTTTTTTTTTCCAGTGGAAATGAAGCATCATTCCTGTATCTTGAACTAAGTGGGAGCTTTACTTCCTCATCTAATCTCTATCATGAAGTCAGGAGACCATAGTGGTAACTCAGAAAGAAAATGCAAAGGCTATTTCATCCATCCCAGTGTCAAGATAGAATGGCTTCAGTTTCATCTCTTCTGAAATGAAGAAATAGTCTTACAGCAATTTAGAATTAGCATTCTCCTTTTTGGCCTATTAACACTCTGAATGGGATAAATAGCTCCCTCTGTGTTCTATGGAATGAGCAGATCTGCTCTGAGCAGCTACAACTCTTTCCACATTTTACCCATTCCTCTCTTCTTTTTCTCCACACAGCATTGCTAAAATGTAAAGATGCATTTCATATCTCTCCTTCTACCTTGAGTTCCAGTTCTTGCAATAATATAAAGAGAGGTTTCAAATTTATATTTCTCAACTCCAGATTCTTCTTCATTGTGGACTCTTTTATCACTGCCATGTCCCCACACCAAAGAAGTAATTCCAACTCTACAAATATTTTCTATTTTGTTATCCTTATTTTACTGAACAGCTTTTCAGTGGTTCTGAATCAGGCTGTGGGTCTTTGCTTCAGTTTTCTGTTTTCAGCTCATTCTCTGCATGAGGTTGCCCAGGGAAGTTGTGGATGCCTACTCCCTGGAGGTGTTCAAGGCCAGGCTGAACGGGGCTCTGAGCAAACTGTTCTAGTGGAAGGCAGCAGAAGGGTTGGCACTTGACAATCTTTAAGGCCCCGGCCAATCAAAATCATTCTATGATTCTAGGAGGTCCTTCACTAAGTAGCAAATAAAGTAACTACAGAAAACCTCTCATTATTTTATAAATACATGAGCTAGAGTCAGCATCATATTTTCTTGTTGCCTTTCTCCTGGCACTGAGATCACCTACAGCTGAAAAAAATGGCAGGGAGTCTAAGAAGCTTTTCTTCCCGTACAGAGGCTAAAGCTATCCATCAAATGAGTCCTCTGAAAACAAAAAATACCTTTGTTTTCTTAGGTCATTAATTGGGCACAAAGGTTGTGATCCTGTTATAACTCAGGATTCTGAAAATTAAATTTCAATTAGTTAGTCTAGGCTACTTTTCTAGTCAGTAGAAAAATATGAGTTTCTAGAAAACAAGCTATCCCTTATTTTAAGAGGTGTTCAGATCTGTCAGTTCAATCAACTTCTGGAGATATTTCTTTTCTACCTTTGCTTTAAACTAAGCTTAAATTATTTCTTTATATAGTAGGCTATACCGGCCCAGAATTTTAAGTATCTAGACTTAGGGAAAATGAATCACACCCATGAAAAGAACGCTATTCCATCACGTAGACACTGCATCTCACTTTGTGTTAATATCTTAAAAAACATCAAGCCTCAAGACCAATAAGAATACTCTGACCACGGCCATGTTAAATTCAATTATCCTTTAAAAGAGCATGGCTGTTTACAAAGCCACTTCCTAGGAATTCAGCTGTCTACTGTATTATGCCTTTTTGGGAAAGTCATAGATAGAAGACGTCAAGATGGGAGCATGCTAGCATTTATCCTAACATTTTGTCAGTCTGAAAAATCATTTCTCCATACTCATACTCATGCCCTGAAAATGTTTAGTTTACTAACAGAGGTGTAGTCTTTATGTCAGAAAGAGTATCTATAATCACACACAGTACAAAAGGATTATAGAGATTTATCATTATCCCCTTGCTAAAATATTATTTCCATGTGAATGTTTGTACATCTCTATAATTTCTTCTTTTAGACAAAAAAAGAAGAAAGTAAACATGTTCAATTTCCAGAAAAAGAAATAGCAAACATTTTAACTGGCTCTCAGCATTGATTATATAAACAGTCATATCTAAACAGTTTTCTGTCCTTTAACTTATGGAGTATAGGTAATCTCATCCTAAGTGTAGTGGGTGCCAGGTAGCCAACAAGCCTATCACTCCCCTTCCCAGTCAGAGACTGGAGAGAGAATAAGAACTAGAAAATGAGTCATAGGTTGTGATATGTCAGTTTACTAAAAATAGAAGCAAAAGTTTGCAGGCGCAAGAGTGAAGCAGCAAATAATAAGGTTTATTCTCTACTTTCCATCGGCAGTGATGGCTGACCACAGCCTGGGAAGCGGGTCTTCAACAGTGTGTGATGGTTTCTTAGCAGGCAGTCTTTGGAACCAACAAATGCCCCCCATCTTCCTCCTTTCCTTAGATTTTATATCTGAGCTGACATCATATGGTACAGAATATCCCTTTGGTTAGTTTGGGTCAGCTGTTCTACTTGTGTCCTATCCCAGGATCTTGCCTTTGACTGAAGAATGAATGTTACCGTACTGATGCTGAGCTCAGCAGTAGGCAAAACACTGGTGTGTCATCACCACCTTTCTAGCTACAAATGCAAAGCGCAGAACTGTGAGGGCTGCTATGGGGAAATGAACTCTATCTCAGCCACACCCCATACACTAAGGTAGAAAGATTGAAGGTAGTAGATTGAATGTACTATGCAATTCTAAAGAGGTGCATTTCTCTTCACACACTACAAAGAGCCAAGATGATTTGGTTCTTCAGATGAGCTGAACTTCACAAGAAATAGCTATATTTCTTAATTTTAATTTCCTTATTAAACATAGAGATATTTCTGTAAAATCCTGAAAATGGAAGTTTGATAGATAACATGATATTTTAAGGTTGAGTGGACATATTGAGCTAGTGTAACATTATTTATTTGCTTTTAGACACTTTCTTTAGTAGGTGCAACATCTGGTTATCACAGGCAGTGGCATATGATTGACAGGTGAAACTTCCCTGATTAAAGAATATATTGTATCTCATTAAAAAAAAAATAAAAAATCCGTAACTTTGATACATAGAGAGATTGTTTCTCCAGTACCTTCTACCACATAAAAAAGAAAGGGTTTTCAGGGAGAGGTAATATCTTTTACAAGACCAACAGACAAATTTGGGTAAAATGAAATGAACTTTAAGACAAACAAGTCTTCCTAGTCTGCTATACAGCCATCTTCAATACATAAGATGTCAAGACTGGGTTAAAACTATTTTTCTGACTTACTATTTCATGTATTCCAGTTAGCATTCAGTTTTGCACAAGGTGTAAACATTCATGATAGAGGTGAAGAATTAAAGAGATCATGTCACAAGCTTTAGAAGTTCGACAGAAGCCTACCATAGCCTGCCTGCAACTTTCTCTATTCTTTCTTTGAAATGCTGAGCAGCACAAAAGCTATTTCAGTTTTTATTTTACCATATTAATGGTTCACATCATTATTTTAAGTCACTTATACCTTCAAGTATTCACTATTATAGAGGTTTTTCACCTCCTTTGCTTTTTAGATTGCTACATGTTCTCCAGCTCTTTTATAAATAGGAAAACACAACTTTGGTAAAAACACTGTGTCTGAATACACAGCAGTACATACAGGAATTTCTCAGCCTGAACATGTGTCAAAGGACATGAAGTCTCTAACAGAAATGTATTGGGTTTTAAAATCTTATTTTTTGAAACTCTGTGGGAGCATTTATATCAATAAAGGTGTTAAGATTTTCAGCCAGTCCATTTTAAACCCAAATCAAATATTTTTTTAGAGGTAAAGTGTTAGATAATATGATTGCAGATAATTTAAGAAGACACTGTGTTAGGTACAAGAATTCAATTTCATATTTCACACACAATAAATTTTAAAATAGCATGCGAGTAAAAATATCTAACTTGAAACAAAAATATAAATATCCTTAAGACACTAAACCTTCAGAATGTGCTTTTTTGTTTAGCTTGTGCATATATATCTATCGAAAGACCACCTTGATTTTAATTTCTTTTAGGTATTGAAAATTCAGTAAGAGTCCAATGGTACTCTCAATTTTTGCATTTTTTTGCACCATATTTGCCTAGGAAAAAAAAAGTGTAATAAAGGATCATATTGCAAAATCTCATTATAAAAATGTAATAGATCTTCACTGTTAAAGTAGATGCTGTGAACTTTCACAGCAGGGAAATATGGTCATGAGCTCCACACAATCACAGCACTTGGGTTTACCTGACATTGAAACAATCCAGCACTCAGAGAAATTCTGCCAATATTCTTACTGCTGAGAAAGATTATTGTACTGGCAAATTGCTGCCAATTACCTTATTCTTGAGTTTCATTATAGGATTATCAGAACAATGAATGAATAAAAGGCAGTTAAATTAAAACAAAAACAGCCAGCATACATCCTGATGATCGGCCATCACCTCCTGACACTACTTATCCAAAGAGATTTGCACTGTCATATTTGATGTAAATAATCAGGAATGTAGAAATACCAGTTGTCAGGGCAAAAATTATTGACATGTCTGTAATATATGTAGACTATTAATTATAGCTTCTTTCAACTCAGTTTAATTATGAAGGGCACTGTGGAACTAGCTACATTAGTAAGCAGTGCAGTACAGTAGGAGCAAATCTGGGCAGTGAAACAATGAAGCTGAGGACATGATGTCCACACTGTCTGCACTAAATTGTTTTTACTTTGGACTAGTTTTTGTGTCCATTAGTAGGTTGTGTACATATGTGCATTCATGAAGCACACCTTTCAGTTCCATCTCAAGAACAGGTATGAACAGGTACAAACCTGCTCAAAATCTCCATCAATATGAAGAAGAGAATTTTCATTTTGTGTTTCCAAGGGAAATTTTCAGGGATTCTATATATTACACAGTGCACTTTTAACAGAAGCTGATGAAGTTCCTTTTTGAAAGGAAGAATACCCTTCATTTACTATATATGTACATATGGATTTACACTACATGCAAACCTACAGTGGCTATATGAAAAATAAATAATATAAAACAAATAATTTCCTACTTCTATTTCTGGAAGAAGTCCTAAGGTATTTTGGAACAATCATTCTCCTAAAGTCAGACACATGAAAAATTAAGGATCTAAAAGGCATGCATTACCAATCTTTAGATACTTGGTCCCTGCTTTGAAACTCTAATCTTGAGTTCAACGCTAAGACTTCTATGAATGGATAAAAGCAACAGACACTCTGAATTGTGACCGACGGTGCTCATCCAAATTTTACTTTCTACAAAAGAATATGTTGCTGCATGTTACATTATGATTGACTTAGAACATAGCAACCGCTGTTATTAGGGATCAGAATACAGGTCCTTTATCAGCAGGCAAGAAATTAGCCTGCAGGGCTTTATTCCTCCTTTTTCTGTCTTTCTGGCTTAGTAAACCTTGTTCATACACTGGCACAAAATATGTTATGGCAATTAAAACTCTACTCATGGAGATGGAAGATAACAGTTTCAAAGCAGAGGAAATAATTGAACTGACAGTAAAATTAATGTAACATCACAGCCTTTAATACTGTGGTCCTGTGGTGCAAATTTGTTAAACAGCTTTTTGACACATTAGCTTTATTTACAGCTATGTTGAATTAATTAGTGTTTGTCAATGCCATTCTGACTTTATGCCAAACTATATATAAACTGCCATAAAAGAATGAAATGCTTACAAGTTTCCTTCTGTATGCTCTAGTTAATTTCACAGAAATTCAATCATGTGTTTCTGCCAGATTCAGATCAGATTTGCACTGCTGGGCATCCTGATGCTCCACAGATTTATTTTTAATGATCATGGAACCTTGGCCTCATATATGATCCCAGAATACTGTAACAATCAAATAAAGGAATTTCTTCTTGTAAATTCAAAAGCAAGAACCTATGTTGTAACTTCTGTGAACTATGTCAGTTCGTAGTAAGAATCCTAAATAGAAAGCCTACAGACAAAACAATAAAGACATTTTGAAAGAAATGTCAGCTGGATTATTTTCAAAACTTTAGATGTCTAATCTAAAGAGGAACAGGTCCTGAAAATATAACTACGATAGCATGTAGGTGTAGGTCAACATTATCAATTATCTTAGCTTAGATGAATAAGTTTATAGTCAAATAATTTCCTATTAACATTACTGTTCGTTACAGGTGGAGAAATACTATTACAACAGAAATACCACTAATCACTATGATAATTTCACCAGACAAGCCACAAGGGGTTAATTTTACTGAATGTGAAAAGGTTTTTGCAGCTCATATATTAAACACTAAAGGGACCCAAAATACTTTTTAATAACCACTAATAATTATATTACTTACTATACCGTAAGTATAGATTAGATGGGCTCTGCTTATGCCTATTGTGAAAAGGCAATGTCTTTTGATTTTTCCACAGAAGACAGAGTTCACAAATAGTGTATAATCTATCTTCAGCTTCTGAAAGTGATGTGACAAAATATTTTGGGATGACTTCAAAAAAAGATAAATATATAAAACCTATTTCAGTATAATCACAGAAATATTAACGTGTTTTAATATTATAAAATAAAGGTTATATGAAAACATTGGAAACATGAACAACTCTTTTAGTGCTACCTAAATATGAAGTCATTTAAGCTCATAAACATAGCTGATATGTTTAAACACAGTATCCTTTTTGAAGTACCAAAGAGTAATTAAAAGTAGGAAATAGTACTTGAGTTCATGTTCGGAGTCTATAATGGATTTCTAAATGCATATAAATGTCAACAGATACTAATTCTGCAGTTGTTGCATCCTAAATACCCATAATGTAATCTATTTCATTAAATCAATGCAATTCAAAATAAGAGTTCTTGGCATTTTAATTCTGTCTTGGAACCATTTATGTGCTATTGAAACCTAGAGTTGTAGGGAAAAAAATGTACTGGAAAATTGGTCAATTACAAAATCTTTACCTTATTAGAATGATACAAAAATCTATAGAAATAAAAGTGTTTGGATAATGTGATTACAGTGAGGTGTCAGAAACTTGTATGAACTTTCAATGTACACTGGGACAAAATTAGTTCCAGACCTCTCTCTTGGATCTGTAAAGATTTTTGTAAGAAGGATTGAAATATTTTAATGTCTTGGGGATTGAATATTTTACATTCTAACACAGATCATCTGAAAGAGAACAAATAAACCATGTTTTTTTCAAAAAATGGGTATATTCCTAGATGCTTCTACACCAAAACAAATTCCTAAGCATTAATGACACCTGCTGTTTTGTAGCCTTTGGAAACTGAGAGGTACACTTCTAATTTCTCAAAAGTTTTGCAGTCTGTTGGAAATTAATTTTGACTATACGGATGAGACAGTCATTCAATGGATAATACTTTCTAATAGGAATTTCAGCAATTTTTCTTAACATGAGCAGCATTTAAAAATTTAGGTGAACATGCAAAATATGTAAAACAGAGATGTTAGGACATATCATCAACAACAGGTCTTTTGAGCATAAAATGAAAAATAGCTCTTTTCTGCAATTTTCTTCTGTAACCATTCTAAGGCCTTTCTCCAGTTTCAAACTAGGTTCTTTGTGCCCCTGTGTCTTATTCAAAACTTTTGTCATCCCTTTTTCAGCTACAACATCCACATATACAAATAAAAAATTCTAAATTTTAAAAGCAAATTAAATACATGCAGACAGGTAGTAGAAGACAGTTTTTTATAGGATTATTTTATTGAAAAAATAATTTTCCTATTTTATTAAAAGAAAATACTTGTAATAAATAACAATACTTGAAAGAGATGGGTGTGAAAATACACGACTGCAGCAAGATGATTGTTGTACACATATAGAAAGCATCCAAGCAAGCTTTGCAATCATCATGCAAGTAAATAATTAATTACAATTTATACTCAATATAAGAAGTAGGGAATAAAGGTTAAATTCCATGTGAGTTTAAGAGCTTTAACTTCAAGTGTCTATGGAGAGATATCTTCAGGACCTCCATGTCTAAGCCCCCTTTATAATCAGTGGGGAAATGATACAGCCAATGACTGATATAGTACGTAAAAATATTTTGTAGGTTTCTTGGGGGAAAAGACTTGTTTTACCTTTTCAGGGGGAGAAAGAGAAGGAGAAGAAATAACATGAACAGACATATTTTTTTGCTTGTGTTATTTAGTGCAAGATATTTTGTCTTAACACATACCAAATGCTTTGTCTTAACACTTACCAAGTGATTGCAAATGTACTCATTTCCTCACGGTCTTTTCTAGAATACTCACCCTTAGAGCAATGATGTCACCATGAATGTAATGGTTGGATTGAAATATGGAAAAAGCATTCTACAAGCTTATAAAAAACAGCATGGCACAGACAGGACTGAAAATTAAAAGAATGCCATCATTTGCAACTGTGTCGATTCTTTCACACACTGACAGGGAACAATAAGCATACAGCACCTGTTTTTCTGGCTAGTGGTATTATGCCCAGCACTTCTGAAATCAAGTTCTTATTATCTAGTAAAAAACACATAAATCTTGTCTACCTTTCATCATCTTGTCTCAAGCAACTTTCCCCATCTAGAAAGTTAATGGAAGCAGAAGGAAGATAAATAAATAGGTTTATAGCATTCATCTTTAACTATCTTTCTTCCAAATAATTGCTAATTCTGCATCCTTTATTCTGCTCATATATTGTGTACACATAGTTTCGGCAGGATGATTTTAATATGCATAAACTTTTGAAGTAATAATCATTTTATTCCGAAATAACTCTTTTAAAGTTCTATATACTTAGAAACATATTTTAGATGACTGAAAAAATCAGTTTCCTATTTATTGCTAATCTTCAGTTATAAAAAATTACTAAGTTTAAGGCCATCAAGTTTAATCCTTTGAAATTTAAACAATTACCTAATATAATGACAAGAGGGGAGAAAAAGTCACATTCTTACGTCTAAACTGTTAACTCTAAAATCTTTACAAATTAACTCTAGATTTTTTTTTTTCTGCTGAAAATTCATGTTTTCAGAAAAGAAAAAAAATCACTCAGAAGAAAGTTATGATCAAACTTTGATCTCAGGGGCACCCACAAATTATTTGACATTTCTAGCTTTATATATTATGTTATATATTATTATATACATTATATTATTATATACTATATATTATTATATATCATATAGTATATATTATATAAAATTACACTTTTTGTATTAAAAGTATTAGAATAATACATTCATATTTGTGTAGCTTAGATAGCTTAGATATTAGACCATTATAATTTATACTTTTATAAATTAAACAGCAAATCAACAATGAGGCAACTAATATATCTTACATTTGAGCTTTCAAGAAAGATTAGTCTGGCATCTTAGGTGTCTAAGTGCTGATCATCTATATGGCTTAAGGAACAGCCTCTCTTCCCCAAAAGAGAGGACTGAGAAAATAATTCTAAACAGGAAATAACCATTTTTCATTCAACATGAGGACACCGTAGGCAAGAAAGCCAGGGGTAAAGAGTAAGATATTGGCAGTTCTGTTCAAGTGTTCTAAACTTTCAGACAGGAATTTTTGCTCATGAGAAAACTTAATTACAGCAGTGGGAAGAAATCTACAGGAACTCTACTGTCTACTTATCTAGAACTTGGAAAAGAGGAAAGTATTCACCACAGTCTAACAGGAGTCTTTTGCAAAAAACAGAAGAAATGGGCAAACTTTTGGAAAAGATTCCAGATAAAACTCATTAAATCCAGCTGCACATACATATAATGCAAAAGTCTATAATGTCTTCATGGAAATAGATTCTTTTTAAAATATGAGAGAGAAAGTTTAGGTTGAGGTGGCAGAGGTAAAGAAGTTCTGTCCTTCAAGCCCCTGTATTGATAAATTCATGGAAATTTTTCCCAGTAAGGTCTCAATAATGTTTTATATATGAAAACTTCTTAATATTAAAGTAATATAATCTTCAGGCCATCATTCCTGAGATTATGAGTTTATCTAAAATCTGCTTGAAGATTTAAATCACATGCTATAGGTATGATGCATATGAGAAACAAATATGCATAAGAAGCCTACCTGAACTGGCATCACTGAAAAATCTTACTTTCATATTCTAAAGATAGAATTTCAATACAAATGTAAAACCAAATACGCATATGGACATCTGTGGTGATCTCTGATAGCCCCTCTCTTTCTCACCTGCAAAGCATAACTGCATTTTAAACTTAATAGCAAGAGATTTTAAAAAGCAGACCTTTTCTTGATAATAGATGTGAATAACAACACTGGGAAAACCCAGCGGTTTCAAGCAGATAAGAGTCTCTGAACCATACACAGAAAAGTCAGGAGACCTTCAATAGGCTAGAACTGGTAATTTTCAGAACAAAATCTAAACAAGCTTTAACAAACTACCTTTTACAGATGTGTCAGATGTGTGATACCTCATATGCAACATCTTTTTTTTTTTTCCCTAATTGAAACTGAGAAATAGTTAACTACTGTTTTGTTTCTTGTGTTTCTTCCTCTTCCCAATTTCATTTTTTTCATCTTTCTTCTTACAAATGCAGTCTCAGTCCTTCATTCCATATATTTCCAATATTTCTTGGACAGCCTGTCTGGCTTTCTTCCTGTCTTACATTTTCACCCTAGTCTTTTGTCCCCAAAACCATCTTTCTTCATATCCTGTGGTGTAACTCTTGCCTCCTGTACTCTTCCTCATGTCTCCCCCCTTGGTAATGCAGCTTGTTGCAAGCTCACAACACAGTAAAATTAGATGTGCCCATCTATTCCATTCTTTCTCCCTTTTTTCCCTCCTCTTCAAGTCTGGCTTTTATCTCCTTGGTACTGAAACCAAACAGCACTACCCGCACTTTCTTAGGCTACCCACAAGGCAGTAAGTGCTAAGAACACAGGATATTGGTGGGTTTACCCCAGATGGCAGGTAAACCCCACCCAGTTTTTCTGTCACTTCCCCACAGTGGGATCTGGAGAGAATCAGCAAGATAAGAACAAGCAAATGAATCGAAAGAAAATCCAAACACCTGAGAAGCAAACAAGAGATGCAAAACCAAGCAACAGTAGACTGATGCCTAGTCAGTCCCTAAGCAATGGCTGCTTCAGAAACACTTCCACAAAGCTTTATTGCTAAGCACAATATCACATGGTATGGAACAGTTCAATAGTTCACAAAGTTCAGTTCAGGTTGGCTCTCCTATTTGTGTCACCTCCCATGCTCTTGCCCACCCTAAGCCTATTTGCTGGGGTGTCAAAGAAAGCAGCAGAGAAGGCTCTGACACTATGAAGCATGCTCATCATTGGCTGAAGAATCATAGAATTATTAAGGTTGGAAAAGATCTCCAAGATCATCAAGTCCAATCTTTGACTGAACACCATCATGTCAACTAAACCATAGCAATAACTGCAAGGTCCAGTTGTTTCTTGAACACTTCTAGGGATGGTGATTCCACCACTTCCTTGTACAGACCATTTCAGTGCTTCACAACTCTCAGTGAAGAAATTCTTCCTGAAAGAAGAATTAACTCTATGTTTTCCTAAATGAAGAAAATTAACTCCATCCCAGTCAAACCCAGTGCAGATGCACAAACCATCCTAATCCAGGCCTGCTGAGAGTTTTCCCTAAAGAAAAAGTATTTTGGATTGCTCATTCTTAGGGTAGGATTTGCCCACATAAGTTCTATCTGGCTAAAGATTTATACCACAAAAAATTTGGGAGGATTTTTCTGAGACGGACAAAATGTCAAACTGTGGCACAAACATCACCATGCCAGCATTTCCCTCGACAGAGCAGGAGCTAACATAATTTTTCAAAAAGAAGGTTCCTACAGTGCTTACATTCACCAAACAAAATGGTTTTCATTGTTTCTGCAAGAGAAAAAAAAAATCTGGCTCCTACTCAGTTTAAATTTTGCAGTTTCATAGATGTCTTTAAATGAAGAGCGAAAACCAACATTAATTATAAAGTGCTACAAGAACAAATATTTTATGCTCATATAAAAATTTGGTGCTTTGGGGGAAGGGGGATTATATAAGTATTGAATATATTGGAAGCAGAAGGCAGTTTACTTCTTTGTGAAAGAAAAGAGGGAAGAGACTATATGATCATGTTATTAATCAGGTATCATAATTCTTGTACACAAATGAACTGAATTAATATTTCTAACAAACATTTCTTTTGGCATTCATTAAATTTTTGTTTCTTGATTTTGAAACGTTGATTTTCTTTTAGAATAATTTTTTGTATGCATGTAATATAGCTTACATTAATTTGGGGTTATTCACATAATTGTACTACTATTCCGGGGACTATGAATAGATCATACAAGCATAGGTTAAGATAGACTAATTTAATTATGTTTGCCTTTTGTTTGTTTTCATTTAGTTTTATCTTCCATTTTTATTGCAGTGTGTGTAGCTTCAGTTTAGAACAGATCTTATATACAGACTGGTTACGGAAAGGAAACTGCAAGAGCTTCTTTTCATTACTGGATTTTTCTGCTCAACTGACATTATACAGCCTGAGGCACAGCTGCTATATTCCTGAGTTTGAGTCTGATTGTGTGCTGGAGTAATTGCCTGAGTTTGCAGCTTCAGAATGTTGTTTTCACTGACATTCTAATATTTCCAAATACTGTAGAATAGGAAATGAACTAAATTAAATTTCGGTTCATGATTCTCTTAAATTAATTTCCAGGTTTAAACCATTTATATAAATTTAGATTATGCTAATTCAGACTCACCTTCCATGCACTTTCACTATCCCTTGAAAGAGGTAGAGTTAAAGAATGATTATAACACAGAACTTAAACTGAAAATTAGAAACAAATCTGTAGCAATAACTGAATACTATGAATGCCAAACCAGTGCATCATGTCTAAGAAATGTATTTAAAAATTTCTTGTCTTGAACTGAAACGTATATCTTGAGAGCAATGAAAAGAATATTGTAAAGCTACTAACTATGCTAAATACAGAGGATGATAAATGCAAATGAACATATTAAAACGACATCTAATAAAAGAAAAATCTATCCATGCACAATCCTAAATCTGTGTAAGTCCTGTGGAGTGGAGCACAGCTCAGGGGCCTGAACCCTTCTGGAAGAAACGATAGCCATGCAGGAGTCTGATTTCAGTGAAAGAAATGGATCCAAAATATGAGAAAACCACCATTAAGTTATGATTTTGCCTACATCATATTCACTCTCAAAAAGACAAGTCCTTAGTGAGACTTTTTTCCAGCTTTCATTTCCATCTTAGCACAGAAGTGCAGGAGAATACCTAATTTCACATCACAAGGATATGGAGGATAAAAATAAAAAACTAGTGTTAAGGAACTAACATGGAATTTAATTTTTAATCTGTAGCAGGAAATCAGGGACAGATCAGTGAAAGGCCTTCAGCTACAGAAAGGCCTGTTCTAGCTACACAGTATACCGCAAATTTCTGAATGATTTTTAGACTTTATAAAGTATGCAACTAGTTCTGCATGTTTCTGAAACATAGGAGTCTGTTGTGAGGCAGAACATAGTACTGAGTGGCCCAGTGCAGCCAAGCATACTCCTACAGATAATATCTCTGAGTATTTCTGGACTTCCACTGACTCATTACAATGTATTCTAAGGCTTATTCTGCAGATAAGTGAAGCTTTTGCCTCTATTATTTACTGCACAGGACTGAGGGACCATGAAATTGCCATGAAGTGCTAGATAAGCTGCTCCTAAATAATAGATGTCTGTATAAAAGTCCAAAAGCAGATTCACACTATCTCAGACAGGCCACTGCCAGTGCAAGGGACCTTGTAAAAATCCTCAGGTCTGAGGAGAGTACAGAGAGCAATACTACACAGTAGTAAAGTTCCTTATAAATCATAACACCAGGATACTTTCTGAGGACATGGGTGAACGGTATCATGAATATAGGCACCTATCATCAGGAACCATAAGATGAGCTGATTTTTGAGATTTTGAGCTGGTACTGTGAAAGGAAAGAGTGTTTTCTTCTCAAATGTTTGGGAACTGAGAAAACTGTGAAATACAGTAAAGTGCTGAGTGATCTGTGATCTGTACAACTCCATATATATCATACAATAGCCAGCATTGGGCAGTACTCAGAGGGTCACAAAACATTTATATAAGACATGTGCGGTTAAGTGTGCAGAGATTATTTTAGTACAGAAACATACAAGGAAAAGTGAGACTAGTGAGCACAAATAAAGAGGATTAAACAGAAGTAAGGAAGTACTTGTGACACAAGTCAGAGTAAGTTCAGTTCTACTCATGATGAGTGAAAACAGCCACTGCTAAAATTCCTCTTGTGTCAGGACTGTGATAGGGGAATGGTTAGACACAGTAGGAAGACCACCTGTTATTTAGAAGCTGTATGGCAATGCTTCTTATTTAAAGTTGCACTCTGTTACTTCTATCAGACAGCTGTGTTTTGCTTTTCCTGCCTGTCACTGTGTGGCATCAATAAGATTTCATTTTCATCTGAATGTCAATTTAACATTAACTGCTACTTGTGGGAGTAGACTTACAGTATAAGTTTTCACTGTATTGTAACATGGATTCCCTGTCTTTCTTCCCTGAATCACCTTTCTTCTTCCCAAAACCCCTTGGGAGAATTCTTATCTCCCTACCTTAGTATGCACGAATCCTTTCCTGTAGAGTTAGGCGAAGTCCCCTCATTGGCCCTTAGCTAACCCTTTCCCCATTGGTTGTTAAACCTATAAGTACCCCGGACCATGCTGAATAAACTCTCTCTCTCTGCACCCTCTCCAGTGGGTCAGCTGTTGTAGCTACTGACATGACAGAACATTGGCATTTTCATACCAGATCAGCCAAATCTTCTAACAGAGCAATGAGCAGGAAAAGTAGGTCCAGCTGTGGGAATCCCTATATCTGCATCTTTTCTTCCCCACAAAAACTAGAGGTGTCTTGGGTAGAAAAGGTCTAATCAGAGCAAAAAAATCTCTCAAATTATAAAAATGCAATTATGAAAGAATAATATTTTCTCAGTGTAAAAAAACCCAAACCCAAAACCAAAACCAAAACACAATTGCCACATGAATCAGGACTGGCTACAACATGTATAAACTTAAATTTTTACATGTATGTATGCCCTCCAAGGGAATTAAAGCCATCTTAAAAGTTCTTTTTTGTTCCTTGAATTTTACAAACAGTTCCCATAATGGTTAAAACAAAAAATATATTGGAGACAGAAGCAGAGAAAAACTGCTGTTTTTGCAATCTCTGTTTGAGAGAAGCAATAAATAACATCAGGGAAAACTTGTACAATTTTGGCTTCATTTTTAAGACTAAAATAATCCACTTTCTCATACTTAAAGACTTTTCTATGTCATTGGAACAACATTTGTGATAGAATAATCTATTGACACTTGAGAACATTCTTAGGTAAAAAAATTAGACCCATCAAGTTTCTATTGTTATTTTCTCAGCACTGAAATATAAATGTTCCCAGTCATTCTCTGTGACAACAGTGTAGAGGTACTATATGACAGTTTTCATTATTCTTCCTAGCAGGAAATGGTTTTATATAAACTTGTTTTACAGAAAGTAGAGAAGTTTTCTTCTTTGTTCCTCTTGTCTTCTCCTCTGGTAGAGTCAGATTCATCTACTGCTCAAATTACAGTTTCACCAACTGTTACTAGTATATACTTACCCCACCAGTCTCAGGCTAAAATATTCTCCATTTTTCTGAAGCAGTTTCCTTAAATAAAATCATTATAATTTTACTCTTCAGTCAAAATGTTTCTTAGTTTCTTAAAAGAGTTAAAATGAGAAAGACTACAGATGTTTTATGATCCTTTTTAGTAACTCTATTTATTGGGTTAAATTAATTTTCTTGAAACAATCTTGTAGCTACAGGTCAAAGAATAAAATTACTACGATTTCCAGCTTCCATTCAATATACTACCTAAAGCAATTTCCTGTATAAGAGATTTCATTAGAAATTTCATCAGATTTCATTTAGAACTTGAATCCTTTATAGATTTCCTTTTAATATCTGCTTATATCCTGATTTCTACACTTTATACAGACATCTCAAATTCTAAGTTTATAGAATTTGGTTTTATTATGTCAGTAATGAGATTCTGAAAACAAAGATAAAAGTTTCTTTATGTACATTTTCTGTTCTCATGAATCATTAGTTTTTCTTCTGTTGTATTTTTAAATTCAGCATTATATTCAGCATTCACAATATTAAAAAAGGTGGAAAAGTAGTTGCACAGAAATGAAATAGTAAACACTTGAATTACTCTTTTTAATAACACATTGTAATCTAACTTCTTAATTTCAATAGCATTAATGGGAAGAAAAGTACTACAAAGACCAATAATTAAGGGCAGTTGACAATGTCCTGTGGATATCAAGAAATCAGCAACCATACAGGAAGTGACCCAAACTAATTTACCACTAGATTTATTAGTTTATCACTCCTATCTCTTTCTAAATGTCTTATGATATTTATTATTCAATTCCATTTACTCCAGCATATATATTTCTCATTTCCTTCAGTGAGACAATATTTTAGCACCTTTTTAATTTTTTTCTTTGTTTTAGTAATTTCAAAGTAATTTTAACCTGAAAAGTGAATAAATAAACTGAAGGACAAGCTTTAATGGAAGTTAATTCCAGCTGTAAACCACAGCTTTATTAATCTAGTAAGATAACTATCACTTTGTGATAGTTATTATTTGTGATTTATTTACCAAATTCAAAATGAACACTTTTGTTTAGTAACTGAATTGGAACTGCACCGAAAACTCCAAACTCATCAAATAATGAGTATAAGTTTCTGGTATATCTAATCTTTAAGATAGTATTAGGATTGGACAATTTCAGAAAAAGAATGTGAGTCAGCACTGCAACAAGTTTGCAAACTATTGCAAAAGAATACATCTTCTTCTTGAGTCTAAATATAAAAGGTGAAAACTCCCATACTGAAGGGTTTGGAAAAAACAGTTACAGTTGATGGAAATCACCTGGTTAGATGGTCACTATCTCAAAGTTTATTATATTGAATTTGGCTTCCTGAAAATACTTGTGAAAGATAAGGAATTAGACTGTATTTACAAATGGGGACTGTCTCATATGAGAGAAAGTAGAAGAAAAAGTCCTTACAGATAAGTTTTCCATCATGCACAGCTGCAAATTGATCATATAGGATAAAATAAATGAGATACTTGGCAATATAACAAAAAAGTAAAATGTTATGAAGACATAGGAAACTGAATTTTGCTTCTCTAGGATCACTGTTATAAGACTGTGTAAAATTCTGTCTACACACTTCAGAAAATGTGAAAATACTTGGAAGAATAGAAAATAGATTCAAAAGTAATCAGTCAGGAGAAAAGCCTTAGACACAAATTATCATAACTTACACAGAAAATTATGGCGCAGGAGAACAGATATTAGAATTATGAAGTAAGAGCAACTAAATCAAGCTATTGGATGTGGAAATTAGGCAAAATTCCATCTTTAAATAATAAGACATTTCTAAAGAGTACGTGGAACTGATCACCAAAGCAGGATTTGAAAGGAACGGATTCATGAGCCTTGAAATCAGAGCCCTTAAAAATAAGATTTTTTTTAAAACAAGTGTTTTAAAAATTTTTCATTTTTTTCAAAGGTAAATTCTATAGGAAAAATTTTCTCAAGGAAAATTAGAATAAATTTCCCTAGAGATTCTTTTGTGGTTCTGTACGAAAAAAACCTCCAAAGGTACAATGATAAAATTTCAGATTTACCAGGCACAGCAGAAAGACAGAAGAGAAAGTGAATGATTTCTGCTTATTCCACAGCTAGCTCCAGTCCAGAGGGAAGCCAGCAGATCTACTAGAAAGAACTATGATTACATTTCTGTGCCACAGTAAGTTGTGGTGCTCTGCTCTGCAGGATACAACAGCAACTTTTGGAAAGTAATGTAAAAGGCAATAAACTGAAGGCAAAAGGGGACTTGAAGATTCCTTGAAACCTTGACAAAATATCTCTATACGTGTGTTGGAAACAAACTAGTTATCCCCAGAGTTATTCCTCCCTAAAGATTCATCGTTTTGCCAGAAAAAAATAATTCAATTAGTTGCATTAGTCTGTGGGACAAGTGCACTCACTTGTCAAAACTTGTTCACTTGGGTCTCCTTCCAGCATACTCCACCATGATCCTGACAAGCAGTCAGGACACATTCAGAGTGTGCATCCAGGTACACAATATTCTTTTTACTCTCATTTGTTTGTTTGTTTTTTAACATTTAACCGCAGGGATTGAATTTTCCATTTTAAAAATCTAGCTCTCTATACATTTTCTGCTATAATGTAACATTAATATATTCGACCCACACGTGACAATTCACTACTCACTCTTCTTCAAACCCCACTGCTAAGCCTTAAAAATTATCATGCTTTTTAAGTTTAAAAAGTTACAATTTTGCTTTAAACAATGTTCTTAAATTACTAACACCTATCCAGTCACGTAGTTAAGTAAAGCTCAGTGTCTTAACCACAGTACATTCTAGGAAATGATCTTCACCATTCAATGAGAAATCACTACAGCTGAGAAACAAACATTTCCCCAAAAGTAATCAATGAGACCCTATTTATGAACTACTTACTTGTGTAGGTCAGCTGAAATCCTTGGTCAGTATCAGATCCATTGGTATTAAACTCTATCCACATATGATTAGAGGTGCTATTAAGGATAACTCCCACCATGTCATTTTTGGTGAAGGTCCCCAGAGAGCGTGAAGAACTGGCTTTTCCATCATACACCTTGAAGAAACAAGAGTATGAACGTGGACATCAAATCTAAATATCTGAAAAACTTTACCACTATAAACACTTCCAAAGTTAGCTATTTATTGCCAATAGTTTCCCTCAGAACTTAATGATTCTATTTTGTGAAATACATACCCCTTGGTTATACAGTTCAGTGAAATCTAAAATATTCTGTCTCCCTTAAGGTGTTTTATAGTCTCTTTCCTTTTCAGTTTTGTGAGCTCATCTTGAAAGAAATTAATATTTATATGCAACTTTATCTTCTGAGTTTTCATAAACTCAGATTGTTTTTCATGATTATTCACAAAGACCAATAGAAGTATAAGTTCTAAAATCACCATTGAAGGCAAACCCTTACAGCTTACTCTGTTCTCTCCTGTCTGGAGATATCAGCAGCAGAGCTGAGGTATTAAAGTCAATCCATCACCTTTTATTTCAGACTCTAAGCTTGCAGCAATATTTTGGTTCACTATAGATTTTAACAAAAAATATCTTCAAAAAGATACGTGAGTCTATTTCTAAACTAATTGCAGAAATGTCCTTATTTACCATGCTACTTTATTGAAAACTTTCAACAGAGGACAAAATCAACAATATCAACCTCTGTGCTTTTTGAAATCCTAGAATGAATAAGAATGCCCTTTTAAATGTTCACCAATACAGGACACATACAAACTCTTGGCTTTGGGGTTAAAAATGATTTTTGCTTTTTGCAAAACCTTTAAAGCCACTGAGAAAATAGTGGTTTTGGTTTGGTTTGGTTTTTTTTTCTGTTTTCTCAAGGCAAATTAAAAGAGCTAATTTCTTCTGTGACCTTCTTTCTAGTGACCTGTACTTTCTCTTGGAAAAATAAGCAATATGAAGTGTGTAAATATACATCATGTATGAAATGTCATATCAATGTCTATACAAAAGCAAACAATGGATTTGGACAGTTGGTTTCTGATATGAAATGAAAGATAATTTGTCCTTATCACATATGTCCTAGAGTAACTATAGACAACTAGTGCAAAAGTTACAATTACAGTAAATATTTCAAGCTCTGGATATTCATCTCTCCACTTGCAGACTTTGTGGTTCTGTGAGGATTTATACTGTTTCCAGTCAGAGGCAGACAGTAACCAAGTTAACAATCTAAATTGCTACATTTGAGTCGCAGACACTTCATCCTCTTTGAATGTTCAGTTAGATCTATTAATGAAACTTAGAAAGGCATCTTTTGAGAGGACAGACCATTGCAACATTTGTAGGTGAGGACCGACAATTAACAGCAGTTCTATTACCTCTGTGGAGAAAATATCAGCATGCCGTCAATATAGATAAATCTCTTGAAAGTACCATGTTCATCTGAAGTGTCAACATTAACAAAACAAAATAATAAAAACAACATGCATATGGGTTTTTTTAAGACAAAGCATACCTTTATTTTAATAAATATGCATAGATAATAGTAACTAACTTCTCCAAAAGAAGCTTCTGAAAATAATATATTGTGCTAGTCATTGATAGAACAATACACTCTGTCCTTAGTAATAAGGCAAAGATTGTCTTATATCAGGGCACATAGAGGATATGTATCAGAAGATATAATCAATTGCATTTAAGATTTGTGCAAGCAGTAACACATATATAATGTCTACCTCTTGGAAAAAAATATGACTTTAAGCTCTGCTAAGAGTATCTGAAAAATTACTTTCAAGCTTCTAACCATTGTTGTGGGTTAGAACTACAGATAACTTTCATGGACTGATTACACTTTATTTATCAGGGCTGAAAATCTATTATACAAAGTAAATAAGCATTTGTTCCCCTAAGACTTATTTCCACAAATACATTAAACTTGAGTCATGAGATAATACTTTGAACGGAAGGTTCTCTTAATTTTCATTAATTAAAAATGATATGCATGTTTAAAAAGTGATTTTTATTCATCTGTAAAAGAAAACAAAAACCACACTGGTAAACACTACAGTTGTCCCTTTGACATCTTATTTTAACAGTAACCTACCTCACTGACTGTTACAGATACTCTTCCTACCTGAGAATCAACAAGTTAAGTAATATTATCTCTCAAGATTAATCCAGACACAAATGAAATCAGTGCTTTATGAAATTAAAATGAGATAAGAGACATCATGTGAAAGCAGCTGTTAAAAAAATTTAAAAAAGCTGTGGCAATTTGTACCCGTAACACTTGCCCAGCTGTTGTTAATGTTAAAGACACAAGAACGTACATACCTACTCTAATAATTTAAACAGTGTTAGTGAAAAAATACAAGCACTGAACCTCCCTTGCCTATACTGAGATGTTGTTTGAACAATCCCTAGGAAAGAAAAAGCTTTTTCTCTAAAAATTCTTCACTGTGCTAATTAATGTGGGCAAGGATCATTCCCAACGGACAGCTTGTGTGAAACCATTGTGTCATGTCACATGTGACTGATTTCAGAGGCAGAGAATACATTTAATAGTCTAAACATTGTCCCTATGTATTAATATTTACTGTGTATATTTAACTCATTTGGGACAACCCATTTGAAATATAATTCATATGCTGCAATTACTATTTTCTCTACTGTGAAATAAAAAGGAAGGTCTATTTGGCCAAACAGATAAATGACAGGAAATTCTGATTTTTCTCTAACCTCTAACAAATTCCCTGTGATCACATTATAAAGATTTCAGCATAAGTAGCCACTTTAAAGAATTATGAAACTTCAAGTGGCAGTTAAAACATGGAGATCAGGAAGATGAAGTGTTAGTGAATGAGGAAGATAAGTTTTAAAATAAAAATATAATCCAAGTATTACATTTTGCCATATGAACTTCAAAATGGTGAGACTGTTTCTATTACTTTACTGGAATTCAAATTTCTATCCTGCTAATTCAAGTTCAAATTTTGTCACAGCTATAGAATGTTTTGCCCACAAATTACAGTCATTAACCTGCATGCATTCTTCTTGAAAGCGATAGTTTTGACCCTTCCTCATGCACTAGTTTTATTGATGCCAGAAATACTCTTGTAAATTATATGCTATTTCATGTGCACCACAGTCTCAATATCTAGCCTCAATATTCCCACTTGAATACTAAGCTGAATATATACAGCTGCAGGTAGTTTATATTTGCAAAGCAAGTAAATAGTTCAGAGTAGGAGTCCAGTCAACACAACTTGCTTGTCTACACAGTATTTATTGTCAGTACATCTCTGGAACACATTTAACGTGGTCTTACTAACACCCTCACAAATCTTCCCTGAGCAGGTGTTAGTGCAGGAGCTGCATAGGTCAGAGACTCTTTCTGAGACAGTGTGAGTGAGCCACCTAGATGTATAAGATTGGAGAGCTTAGCATTACAGATGTAGTCAAACTGCAGAAGTTGGTCTTGGGGACAGCGGGGAATGATCACAGCATTGTTTGAACCACTAGGATAAATTTAGCCAGAGAATTCAGACACACCCATTTCACCTAAATGTTTGTGAGAAACTAAAAGGGGAGTGTTTGCTTTACTTGCTGGGGTTAAAACATGCAGACAAAAGAGGACAGTGCTGCAGTTATTGATGGGGTGTGATGCTCCAGTAACAGTACGGATGTATCTGCACCTGCTGTGGAAATGTAAAACACTCACTTGAAGGAGAAGGAAATGCTGGTTAGAGTTTCTTAAAGTCCAGTTTCTCATTCTGACAGTAAAAAGAAATTACTCACCATGAAGTTTAGCAGATTTCCTTAATTGCACAGATCTTTATGGCACAAAAACATCCCAAAGGGAAATGCTTTTAAAATATTCCATTAATGGCTCTGGAGATAAATCCTGTATAGCTTGTTGACATTGTTTTGCTTCTTCCTATATATATTTCCAAGTCCTTTCATTACATCCTTGTGGAGTTCTTAGTGATCTCACCTCAAGCAAATAGTGACCTTATGTACTTTGTCTGAAATCCCTGGTGGGTTGACCTTGGGATTATTACATTATTATTTCAGTATTCACTCTGTCCTCTTTATCATATGCTACTGAGCAGCACTTTTTTCCCTTTCTTACATGTGTTTCCCCAGCCAGCCCCTCCTCAGTTGTAGGCTCAACAGTGCCCTGCAGTGGGTAGGTTGGACCTGGCTGTGCCTGGCTGTGCCCACCACAGGCAGCCCTCACAGACACCCCACACTGGTGCCTGGACACCTGCGTCCGATGCAATATTGCATATGTATATATTTTTCTTTTAAAACAAAGTGAGATATTCAGCTGCGAAAATGCCCTATATTTCAGCACAAGGTTTATAAATATTCTTAAGCCTTAGTGCATCCCTCACAAGCTGCCTGTAAGGCAGTCTTGGTGCTTTCTTCTGTACAGGCACAAGATAGAAGGCTCGTGTTTGTAGCACATTTTGTTCAACGTATTTTGGGTGCAGATAGGAAAGAAAGCAAACTTCACAGTCCATAGCCCTGCCAAAGGGCTGATTCCAATGGAAATATGTAAAAGGACATCTTGGCATAGGAATGGAGAGGAAATAGACTTAATTTTCATAAATATAAGTTATAGACAGACTATGGTGGATGACAGCTTAATTGAATAAATGGCAGTTATGCTCTGCCAGTTGACTCAGACCCAGAGAACAGGCCTTGCAGTTCAGACACCAGCACAATTTTGCCTTTGCTTCCTTTGGATCCTCTGGAGTATTGTGCTAAAAGATCTGTGAAAGAAGAAAGTATCCAACAGATTGCTTAGAACAGATTTTTCTCAGGCAAATCTTTCTTAAATCTCCAGGGAATATCTCTAAGTAAGCTCAATATTAGTCATGAAATATTCTGAAGGATAATTGGGTTTCTTGAATGTTTCTTTAGGGTTTTCTAAGGTTTTTTTGTTGTTGATTTTTAGGTAGTTTATTAAATTATTTATAAACCAGATATGTGCAAAGCTTCTGTGAGACTTATGTACCACATTCAAGCAACTCAGTGGGCAATTAAGTTCCTTCTTCTCTGATACATCTGTTCAGAGCAAGAACACTTTTGGAAATCTGCACTGTCAGACCATGGATAATGGGAAGAAAGGACAATACAGACCACATATTTTGCCCACCTACTCAATTCCCTTTGATGTAAAAGGAAAACAATAGGCCAAGGTTTTGCACTGTTTTATACATGGTGGCCATACAAGCATGAAGGAGCTTATCGTCAATGATTTTGAAGGTAAGGATGGAGAAAATGCGGTCCTTTTTATTGTAATGTTCGTATTATTGGGGCATTCTCAACACTTTGGGTATTTCATGGTTGAATGTAGATTGTGCTTGCTGAAAAGCACAAATATAATAACAAAGACATGTGTCTACATTAAAATGAAGACTTTTTCCCTCCTCACCTCATCGTATCTTTAAATGCCTCGTTCTTTGCAGGAAACGTATTACTTGGAATTGAATCGTCACATTAATTATGTAAGGAATCCACAAAATGGATGAAAATATAGTCACCAAAATTTGATCCATAACAAAGATATCTTTAAAGTCCTTGTGGGATGCATTCAGTGCAAATTAAGAAAAAAAAAAAAGACAAATAGAAAATCAAGTTTGTAATGTAGCCTGCAATTTCTAACATGTTTAATGGGGTGCTGGGAGACCTCCAGAAAGGAAGTTGCTAACTAAATTCCAAATACTTTTTGATTTTAAATATTAATTAACTGAAAATTTGGAGACATAAACTTGAAAGACTAATGTGTCATCAACACTTCAGATGAATGTCATGATTTTCAGTACATACAAAAATGCAACAGGCATTATTAAGAACAGACAAATTATGGCCATGCTGTAGAAAAGTACATATTCAAAATCTATGTATACTTAAGCCATATTTCAAAGGTTACCTGCAAAGTAAAAAGAATGAAAGACATCTTATATAAGTACACTTTTACTCAAGGTTTAGTCTCTCTATTAAAATGAGTAAATTGATTATTTGAAAAAAATATCCCAAGTTATGTTCAAGACATAAAAGAAAAAAAATATCCCCCTGCTACACTTACAAATACTGCTACAAACATAAAATAATGGTAGGTATTCAAAATCCAAGTTCACTATTTACATTTTCTTTTCAGATTTGAAACTGCTTTGAACAGTCTAATATTTCTAGAAATGTAATTGAACTCCCAATTTCACCTATATTTTCTTTGAATCTAATATAAATCATTGAATCTAGTATAAACGAAGTGATGCTATCCACTTAGAATTCACCAACTTTCTGTCAGAAAGTGGAATGAAAATAAAGATAATGGGCACTAAAACCAGATTTGTTCACACATTGTGAATGTTTAGCATGATAGATAGTGAAATTATTTGCTTATTACCTTAACAATATCTCCCTCATGCAGCTGAAAGCTCCTGGCTCTAAGACGGATCCCTTTTCCAGCCTCTGTTTCAATTTTATAGATACATTCATGGTTGTTGTCATAATTAGATGGAAAATTTGGAGACAACAATGTTCCTTCGTTTCCAGAGACAGTTGCTCCACATTCAGCTAAAGAAAACAGACACATGTAAAAAAAAAAAAAAAAAGGAAAGAAAAGAGAAAAAAAGAAGTGAATTATCCATTTCAATAAAATATGGGTTATTAGCATTAATATTTAGACTCTGTGAAAACTCTAACATGCTATCTAGGAAAAGAATATTTCTATCAAATCTCTGTAGGACCAACTCCTAGAAACCCAGTCAAAGGTGCTATCTCCTGGATTTCAATGACTCTTTATCATGTGCACTTATCTGCTTTTACCTTCAATTTATTCTAACAATAATGCAGGTTAGCCTGGATGCCATAAACATTGGATATTTTATTGAGATATACCTATTGTGGTAGCATTTCAAATAAACATAACACTGATTTTACTTCTGTATTCAGCTTTACAAGTATGTATTAGAAAAAGCAGACAACAAGATGCTGGGAAAAAAAAAAGAATCTGGCAATAAATCAAGATCATTCAAACATGCTTTTCTCTAGCTGGAATAAAACCAAAAAACTGCAAAACAAACCATTTATTGATATCAGTTAGGGCTAAGCAGACAGATCCTTTCCTTTCTGGGTAAAAAGTAGGTGAGTCTTTTTCATAGCCATCTGTAGTAAGAACCTATTGACACTTTCATTAGACATTTCTTTGTCATAGCTCCCCAGTAAAGAAAATAAAAAAGTATAGGAGGAGAGATATGTTCCAGCCCATGGACTCAGTTTGAATTTGGAATAATACAGTTATTCCAAATATGCAACACAAATTAATATTGGTCTACTGTTCAAACAGATATTCAAAATGCTTAAAAAAGTGGACTAAAACCACCTTATAAAATCCCACAGTAACATTAACATACCAACTATTAACCTAGAACTTTTTTAAGGTGCACAAGATTGACATTTATATCTCATTGTTCAGTCTAGGAATAAAATATACTGGTTATTTCAATTTAAACATCATTAAGACTTCATTCAGAGTTGGGTATAAACCTGTTATAACCGTTAAAAATTTAATAGATTATTGTATAATTGTAAATCAACAGATCTGCTGTATCAAAGAAGCATTAAGTTTAGAAACAAATCTGTATTCTTTCTAAAATTATGAAATAGATTTTTAGGTTTCATAGGACACTAAAACATTTATTTGAGGAACTTCAATTACTTTGCAAAAGTCCCTGAACTGAAGTTGGCACTCATATACCTCCAATCCATGCGATAAAACCATAGTCTGTTTTCAATGTTTATTATCCCTTTTCAAATACCTTCCAAATATTTGACAGCTATACAGTTTCATCAGGCCCCGTCATTCTCTTTGTTATCATGACAAAGGGTTGCTCATGTCCTCTGACCAGTCAGTTTTTCTAGCTCATCTGGTGTCAGTCAGTAAACCACTGACACAGATCCCAGAAAGATTTCCAAAGGAAATCGAGTACCTCTTTCTCAACTTTCCTTCTTCGATTTATACAAAATATGTGGCAAATCAGGTTTAAATTTTCTAGCTATATTTTGCTAATGTTAGGCTGTCAAGTCAAGGCCACATTTAATTAGCTCCTCCAATTTCTTGGCCTGAATATTTAGGTGACTTTTTTCATAGAAATGTTGGCCCCATTTGCAGAAAAATTCCTTTCTCTCCAGACTATTGGAGCTTTTTGAGAATTAATGTGCTAATGCCAGAAATCTCTTCCATTTGTGATCAAGGCCCAGGTATACAGAGGACTTTATGCCCAATACTCCAACTGAGTATTTTTCTACCTATTCTTGTATGCTACAATCCAGAATTGAGTGACCACACTTCATGTAATGAGGAACTAGAAACTCAAAGAGCAGCCATGAACTGCAATACTGAGTCTGGTCTTCACTACAGGAAAAGCTTATGCAGTCAAAGACATCTCTCCCCTAAAAGGCCCTAATATATTTTACTGAGTGGTATAGAAAAAATCATGTTTCTTTCTTGAAAAAATATTTACAGCAGCTGATACTGCTGGTGCTTTTTTATGTGGTAGCTAACACATGTAGCTAGAATGTATGACACCTAAATTCAATTTACTTTGACTCTGGAAATTTGAACATGCATTTCCTATGACTTGTCCCTCACATAAAAAAAATCAGCCACAAAGTGAGTAAATGTTGACTAACCTCTATAGCATAATGGGTAGGGCATTAAGCAGGGGACACTTCTTAGAGGAAATTCAAACATTAAACAGTTGGGAAATAAAATTCTGAAATAATCACAAATCAACCTTCACTGTTACCATGTGAGCACCAAATTACTAGACTGGAAAAATATAGTCATGTTCTGTTCCATTTTCATCACCTCCAATTAAGCCTCTTTATGCAAAATGAAACAAAAGATATAAATAAATAGATATAAAAAGAGGCATCACGGATATACGTATTTTGATGCAGTAGAGATCCCTTCTTTATGTTATATGTCTACCTTTCATTTCTGTATTAACTGGATTTTCAAGATACAAAATAAATAGATTCAAAATTCTAGATTTTTTACTATCAATATGGCACCAAAATCCACTCTGTAGATTAAACAATAAAGATCCAGTTCTCACTTTATTTATTTCAATTTATTAAGATATTTTAAACACATTCTGTGGAGAAAAAAAAAAGTCTAATCTAAGATATTTTTTCAACAGAGAATATGTACAAAAGGCTGCTTGGAGTCAAAAGAAGAAAAATAAATAAAAAATCCAGTGAACCAGAAAACCAGGGGGGAAAAAAAAAAAGAAAAAATTGTAGTTCATTAGAGGAGATAAGAAACGACAAAAAGCTTCCCTTTGCATGTATGAGACTTCTTCCTATATCCTAGGAAGGATATCGGGGAGTTGTTTCAACTTGTAGAGAATTGTTTTGAGCCTGAGGGAGACAAAAAGNCCTCGTAATGGAGCAGCCTGAGGGCAAGAGGAGCAATACCCATGTGCAGAGCTGGTGGAGCCACGCACATGTTTAATTATACACACTGCTACTTTGAGTTTTTATTGGCTTGTTTTCTGCCTTCAGTCCTGAGCATCAGCACATCTCTGTGCTTGGCATCCCCTTAACCACTCACAGTAACTGCAGTTTGGTGTTTGAGAAGGAGGAAGGAAGGAAGGAAGGAAGGAAGGAAGGAAGGCATATTCTTGCAGAAGTAACATGGAATAGCACCAGCTGTGTTCCAATAAGATCTATAAAATTAAGAGGTTGTTGTCATGTTAAAATACATCTAAATCTCTTGGTACATAGCTTAAACTAGCATATAGTAAACAGAATGTGTTCTGCAAATATCCGCTGCTTACACCATACCAGTTTAGATTCTTCTCTTCCCAAATATGCCAAACTATTGCATCCAAAAGACAAGACCCTTAAACTCATCTATTTTCCCACCACCAGAGGATTATGGTACTGCCAGTATATTTCAAAAGGTGGAAAGCAGATAAAAGCAGATTAATCTAGTTCCCCAATACAACTTCTGAATCTTGTCCGCTTTTTAAAATTATTTTTATTTATTTATTACAAATTAAAAATATCCACCTTAGAATTCAATTACTTATATTAGTTGTATACCACCTATCTCCAACCATAAAAGGTTTTAGAGGACGAACTACATGCTTCATTTTCATTACAGTTTCCAAGTTGCCCATTATAACCTTTCTAAAGATTGTAGAAGACTGAAAAATGCTGCTTTATCAAACTGTTCTTTTATTCCCTTTTAGAGAGAGTAATCTGTCTGGAACAGGTACTTGCCCCTGTTCTTTGTTCTTTTGCTTAATAAAATCATTTAAATTCTATTTACATGAGTAACTTTTTTTTTTCTTCCTTCATTGTCTCACTTGAAACTGGATAAAAGGACACTGCAGAGGGTAGATCTTTTGAAAATCATTGAACACTTCCTGAATATAAACACAAATAACAAAACAAACAAAATTCAGAGATTCTTGAATTGCTTTGAAATACAGCTCATGTAAAATGTAACAGTAGCTTTATTTAACAGAAAAGTTTGTTTTACTACTTTTCTTTCATATATCTTGCTAAAAGGTTTGACAGGATTTTAAGTAGATTTCCAAAGCAGAGATCAAATAAAAATAGTACATTACCAGTTTAAAGGCTTCTCTGCTACAAAGCATTCTACTGAGTGCAGAATACCTTTGTTGTATTTACAAAATTGTGCAGTAGTTTATAAAATATGAGAAGTAGAGCTCAGACAGTCAATCATTCTTTATGTTTCTGTTGGACAATACTGTTACCCAGTAGAATGGTCATGCAACATTAATACAAGAGCAAAAGGGGTCACAGATAAGTCTGAATCAGGCATCATATGCACTGCCTTTATATAATAGCAAAATCAGGGTTTTCCACAGTCATTGAGCAGTCTCTAAAGGGGAGCACATGACTTCTGCAAAGCAGACACAGTACATGACTGGACTCAAGCACGACTTCCTGTACAAACTCTAAAATAGTGATACGAGGTGAAGCTTCCTGTTAAATGGAATGTTGAATCAAGCTGAGGTGCACATGGAGTTTCCACAGAATCTCTGTTGCACAGTGCCTGAATCTTTGTAACGTTACTAGTCCTGCATCTCCAATTCTGCAGCCTGCACTTCACCTGTGAGCCTGTAACTTGTCATTTATACACTGCCATTGATTTTTAAATCATACTGTTTTCATCCCACTTCTCATTCATTTGCTTTGTGGCTTTTAGCTTATAACTCTACACTAAGATTGCATCACTCCAGACCTGGTACCTTTTAGCCTGTAACGTTATATTGGAATAGAGCCTTGATAACAACCAGTTAATAGTTATTTTAACAAACAATAAATATTAGACAATAATATACATGCATACACCTTAATTGCTATGTAGCCTGCAGCACCCATACATGCTCCATTCATAGTTATCAGTATCATAAGCTACCAATGAGGAGCTTGAGAAGGTCTGCATGAAAAATGTAACCATACCAGGGAGAAAGCAGGAAGATGTTGGCTCTTTTGTCATTACTGGCATTGTCATAGTTGTCACCACTACATTTACTGGAGAGAATTATTTGTCTGAGGATTCTTTCCTTCCTCTCACCAGCTTCTGCCTGAGGAGTGGATTTTTCTTTTTATTTTTTTTTAATCTCTTTCTCTTTTTTTCCATTATTGTTTGCTTCTCTAAGATAGATTTCAAGTAAAAGTAGGACCACACTATGAAAGGATGCTTATCTCAGTCTCTCACAATATCCTTTAAGCAACACTCATGATGGTGGTGAGGTTAGAATATCTCACTGGAAACCCTACCGAAATGCCTTGCTGAAAACAAACCATTTATTCTGTAATATTTGTACCATTCATATGCAAAGAATAATGGAGTAGCAAAGGAAGAAGTAAACAGCAGGCAAAGTCTTTTCTGCAGTTTGCTTAATTTGTTCTCAATCCATATGCCACTGACATAAGTCACTATTCGGGTTCTCAAAACAAATCCTGTGATGTTAATTGGCCTCAGGGGATTGTTGGCGGAAACCAAGGTGATAGCTTATTTTGGATTTAAATTGTTTTGAGATTTTTGACTACTCTTTCTAGTATCATCTGATAATTAGCTACAGACATAACATCCCTACATTATTTGTCTTAACAAGAAACAACACCTAGCATACATAACTTTAAAATGTAGAAAGAATGCAAAAGGGTGACTCAAGGCAATCATTATTCCTTCTAACTATAGGTGGCTAATATTTCACACCAGGTTTCAGATAAAGGTGATTGAGGTCTCATACGAAATCACTCTTTTTCATTTTGAAAATAGAATCAAAGTGCCCAGTATGCACTAGCTGAAATCTGTTTCCTGACTACGGAAGCTTCAGTTTTCAGACAGAGACAACTCAAACTTGTAATTACTACATGGCACCATCTTTTAAAGATTCAGATACAGTAAGACTCAAACAGTAACTTGAACAAATCAAGTTTCAGCCAAACACTGAAAGTAAAAGAAGGGGTTAAACTCACCATCTTTTGATTGTATTTATAAAAATACTACGAGTTAAAAAAATAGAAATTATAAAAAATCCCTATCAAATAAATTTATTTAATACATTGTACAAAATAGAAAATAACCTAAAGTTCTAAGTATTTAAATGTGACAGCAGAGACTCGGGTACTAATAAGATTTCTTGCTCATGAGCAGCTCTTAGATGAAAACTCTGCCTAAACACTAGATAAAAATGAATATGAATTTTCAGACTTAGTTTGACTTCTCAAAGGTGAACTCAAATTCAAATTTTTTTGCTATGGAGAATTTGGGGAAAACAATGACTGCCAGATCTCAAGGGCCTCACAGAAATCTCTGGTGCTATTCAGGCTAACAAGGTTCCCACTTATGTTTCAGTCTCAATGGAAATTAACTCAATGCTACATGACAGAGTATATTAATTATAATTGATGACTTTGCAATGAATGCTAACTAAACTATTAAAAAGAAACAGCTTATTAGCGTCAGCATTTTATTGTCACACCCTATCAATTATTAAAATAATATTTAATATAACAACTGGATATGATAAATTAATGTGATATTAATGTGAATATCAGTGAACAATACCTCGGTAAAAATTTTAGTCAAATACTGCATTAACGCACCATTAAAAATCAAGTGCCATGTGAAATTTGATAAAGGAGGGACAGCACTTAAATATGAAATGAAAATATTAAGTAGCACTTTCTTTTCAGCTTTGCCATTTAGGTTTTTCATAGCCCGCTTTAGGAACATTCTGTAAAGCTGAAATGACTCCTGGGGGACAGGACATAATGTAGATTAAAACCCAAACTAAACAAAAAAGCCCCAGCGCTCAAAACTAAGTTTACTGTATTGTGTTCTGTTCAAACTCTGTGCAATGCTTATCATGAAAAGCTAGTATGAACTGTATATAGTGCACAAATAATATTTTCATTATATATCACAGGTAAAATTATACAGTTTCTTAAAGAGAGACTGAGCAGGGAAAATCCAGAGAAGCAGACAGAAGCAGCATGCAAATCAGAAAATAGAATTGTTAAGACAGTCACATAAAGGAGAGTTTAAGAACTAATGCAGACCTTCCTTCCCTTTTGTGAGAGACTGAAATGTAAAGGGTTAATGACTTAAAAAATCAGCCATTTGCAAAAGAAGCAGGGTGCTTTTCTGAGGCCAGGATTTCACCCCCCAAATGAAGGGGAGGAGCAGAGTTTCTGGGCATGTAGTGGCAAAACTTCTGATCTGCATAAGAACATCCCAGGTGCAGAGGGGGTGCCCACCCACCACCAGAGGATGACCACAACATACTAACCTTTGTTAGCAGCAAGCTGGGTTTTGAGACAGATAAGGGAAAAGGCCAATAAGAAGCAGATCCTGCTAAGTCAGATAATGCAAATGTCTTCCCTTACACAACTGGCTCAGGTGCAAAACTTCACCCAAGGCAGATATCTTGGGACATTCAAACGTAGGTCTGAATTCTGTTAAGGCATAACTGGCTCAACTATGCTTATGCTGATGTGAGAAACAGCAGCAACATCTTAGAAGGTGTCATAAATGTCAGAAACCATCAAAGATGCCTGAAGTGCCCCCCAGGATCATTTCTGGGGCCTTGCACCAGAGGACTGCTCATGATTCACAGTGCTGCATAAGACAATGTAAAATTCCCCCACGCAGGGTACCTGGATGGTTCCATCTGAATCTAGATGGGGGGGCTTTCCATCACAACCAAATTGTTCTAAAATAGACCTGCCACACATACATATTTATAAACATCAGTCACTCTGTGTCAATTCACTCTAATCCACCCCAAGTGATCTATTAACAAGAACCTCAGTTACCCCACCTTCAGGGTCAGGTCATAACATTAAATCGGTGTCACAGACAGGATTACTCTGAGAAGCAGTGAGGTCTTTCTACATGGATAACAGCCAGAGTGCTGGACAAAGGAGAAGAGATTTTTAGTCAAAGCCAAAATCTCCAGCAGGAGATCATGGCAACCCAGGATATGCCTGATCTTGACTGTTTCCCACTGCTAAAAGTTAATGATAATTTTTCCCTTGTCAGTAGGAACTGGGCATATCAGACCTGTTGAAAGGTTTTTTGGTGTAACCCAGACCTGCACTGCTGTAAGGTTTTCTCTGGGAGAAAGGCAAGCCAACCCTCATAGAGGGTTAATGGGAAGAAAGACATTAACTCTCTTTGGGTTAATGAGTAGTTTGTTATTGAACCTCTTCAGAATTCTTGTTTGTCCCACACACTGCTCAGATAAATCAAACTACCTTCCCCTAAACCTGCTGAGTGGTCTGGGGTATTACATAATTGTAATTGGACTGGATCCCTTGGATGTGGTAAAGTGATCAGTGTGGTCCAAAGCTGTTGTGACCTGGACCTGTTAAAAGGTTTTCCCTGGAAGAAAGTCAGGCTGATCCTCCAAGAAGGTAGTGGGGAGAAGGATATTGACCCTCAGGGGGTTACTGAAGGGGATTACTAAAAAGAGTGAGTCAAAAGGTGACTGTCCCCTCATTATGTAATTATAAAGATAATTTTTCCCCTCTCAGTATAACCTGACAACATAGACCTGTTGAAATGTTATCTCTGGAGAAAGTCAGTCTGATCCTCAAGAGGATTAATAGGAGAAATACATTAACACATTAATAACCAATTCAAAAGGCATGATCTCTGTCATTTCTTATGACCTCTAATGAACTATCTTTATTTTTCCTATTGCTTTCAGGTCTTCTGGTTCACTGGTTTTTGGGTTTTGGTGTGGGGTTTTGAGTGTTTTTTTGGGTTTTTTTGGGGGTGTGTGTTTTTTTGGTTTGTTTTTGTTTGGTTTTTTGTTAGGTTTGTTTTTTTGTTTGTGGGGGTTCTTTTTGGTTTGGTTTGGTTTTTTGTTTTCGTTTTTGTTTTTGCTTTAGGAATGCTACTCTTAAACTATGAGTCCTTCCATTCCTTTTCTAACAGTAGCATAACTCCAATACAGAATGTTAGAAAGTTCCTGACTATTTTGACTTAAAACAAACTGGAAGGTTAGAAAAGTATGATTAAAAACATACTTTGTTAGATAAGATTTAGGAAATCTGCCTTAGTAACCAATTTCCAAGAAATGTTATGTGGATCCTGTTTAAAAGGTTAGTGATGACAATAAAATAGCAGCAGAAACATGATTGTGAGGTTCTCCTTTAGGAGGACAGTATCAGAATCAGGAAGTCAACAGACTAAGAAGTTGTTCCACCTAATTTCTGAACTCCAGTATTCATCAAGCTTCTGAGATTCCCACAGCTTTGTGGATGCTCAGAAGCACGTGACAGCCTAACAGCTTTACTCTTGGATCTCTACTCTACAGGGACCAGCTCACTAAAAGCTGGGTTTTGTCCTCAGGAAAAAATTAGTCAGCTATGAAATGTAAATGAAACTGTAATAGAACTGTTTAATTATAGAGAAAGAAAAAAAAAAAAAAAAAAAGACTTACTGCTGAAAGGAAAAAGTGAGAAGAATATGCATCCACACAGAAAATTTTGTCTTCACAGCTATAAGCATAAATATATATATATATATATATTGCAACTATCTAAAAGCAAGCAGCATAATGGAAATAAAGTATATATATGTGGAATTAGTGTGAGTAATTCATCACAACCATAATTAGTCATAAAATTTATGATTTTGGCTTTTTTTTCCAGAAAACACTGGAATAATAATTGAAGCAATAATAACAAAACAATAAATAATAACACTGGCTAATACGTAAACAAATGAAGGGGACAGAAGCTGTTTTCTGTTTAGAAATCTCAACCAGACAAAAGATAATCAGGAGAAGCTTGTCTGTACACCAGTATCTTGGTTTTTACCACCATAGTCAACAGAAAAATGGTAATTTTAAATTATAATGAAATTATTCAGAAGTAGATCTGGCAAATTAAACCTACACACAGAGGCAAACATGCCAGTTACAGTAACATACCAGATGATAATGTTTGCAGCTTTATAGGTGACAAGCTGTTTCAAAAGAGTAAAAAATCAGATGCTTAGATCAGTAGTCTCAATCTAAAGACATGGGTTAGTGACATTTCCTCTTCAAAACACAATACATTTTTATTTTCCAGATAGCCTTTGTTAGGATTGCTAGGATGATATTTTCCCCTTGAAATTATCTGTAGATTGTACTCATAACTCAATTAATTTTGTGCATCACCCAAAACAGCAAAGTAGTGGAGTTCCCCTTAATGTCGCATTGCTCTCAGTTACAGTAAATTTTGAGAAGGGGGTAAAATGGAACACTGTGAATGTATGTTTAGACAACATATCTCAAAGAACAGTGCATACAGGTAGACAGACAGGGTTTGTTTTTTCATTCAAAAGACTGCCTAGGTCCTTTATACTGTGGGTAACTGTAGAAAAGCCTTACTGTAGCATATTTGCTAGTTCGGTAAAAATCGTGGGGTAGTTCTCCCAACTGCAACTGCTGTGTCTAGAAGGATGGGAAACAGCACTTTTGTGTGAAAAGAGGTTGAAGTCTCTCATCAGTGTCATCTGTAGTTACCAACTACTGGCACATTTGTCAGAGAAACTATCATTGTTATTTGAGTACTTTGAGGAAGCTCTTACATGCAATGAGATTTCATTATGGATGACCCCACAACCATCCTTTTAAACAATTCAAGAATGAGAAATTCTCTGTGAGGACATTGGCAGTCCCAGTGTTTCTACGGTTCATATAAAGTGGAGGAAAAGGATCTTCCTGAAAGGCCAAATCACGTCAATGCAAACACTAGACAGACTAGAATTCACTAGGCAGTTAAGGGGATTTGCTTCCATAGCAGAAGCACAGCTTTAAGGAAGAAAAAAAGAAAAAGTTTAATCTTTCAAGACAGAGGAAATTTGACACCACTTTGATTAATGATCATATCTGTTCTTTAAACTGTACAAAGGGAGTCAGCCCTAAGGGCCTGGATCTTCTCCACACTTTTTAATAGCAAAACTCTTTTCATCAAATAGTAGCAAGCAGGTGGCTGGCTGTAGGTATAAACTGCTTTCTACTCAAGGGAGAGATCCAGCTGCAGGACACCTTCAACAGTGCAGTGACTGCTCAAAGGGAAACTAGGTAGAGCCTTCAAAACTCTGAGATGAGGTGGAATAATACTGCATAACAACTTGAAGTGTGTAACTGAGTACATAAAATCATTCTAATTGAAAAGACAAGAGAGTGAAGGGCTAACAGGTAAATAAGATTTACAAGGCCACCTGTTTATGAATATGAATATGATTTTGCCGGTAGACTTGGTGGTGTCTTTTCGTTGTGACAAGGAAGGTCCTTACTGCAGAAGAAGAGATGCTACCTAATCGTGAGAGCCAACCTAGTTCCAGACAATCAGAAGAAGACCTGAGAAATCCAGGGAAAGAACGTCTACCTGCACAGAATGGAGAGAAGGCCATTGAAAATTGTAATAAATATTGTTCATATGGGCTCAAAGTCTTAAAATAACAACACCAGCATCATGATGTTAGGCTAACCAGGCGTCCCAAGGTCTGCTTTTCCCTTACCTGGAAAATAGTTCTTCAAAGAAAAAGAAATGGTAGAAAGGCACAAATAGTTCTCTGACTAGGAAAACTTCAGAGCATGTTGGAGATAAATCTAGAGGGAGGACTTGAAAGTATTTACTTGGATGGAGAAGGTCACCTTTGGACACTTTTTGGTTTGTTGTTTTATTTCAACAGCAAATGAAACTGAATACAACTTCTCTGATACAAACCAGCATGTATTTGTTTAGTGTATAAATAAAATGCAATTAAATTTAAAGAGCTTTCATCCTGAAACCAATTAAAAGAATCATGAAGGACCAAAAAATCCTTGTTGATATGTATAAAAGCTGGTGTATATATATCATGTATATGAGTTTGGTCAGTGTAGAAATGATAATGAGGAAGAAATAATCAAGAACCTATTGAACCCACTAATGTACTTATGAATTTGTGCCACCGAGATGAGACTAAATTTGACTTCTGAATGTACAGTCAAAAGCCAGCATATTTCAGGACAGGTAGTATCTTTTCACTCTTCTGTGAAAGAAGTAGTCATTGTATGAACTCCTATTCAGGGTAAGAGGATATCTTCACTCCTAATGTCTGAGGTGCTGTGTCAACAAGAAAAGGGACCTCTGTAAATCCCTCTTAGTGTTAATAAAAAAAAAAATCACTAACTAAAGCAGTGCCTTATGAAAGGCACTGAATGTGTCTTTCATCCTCACTTTGACTCAGCTGCTTAGCAAAGTTTCTTTCCTTGTATTTGTCTAAGTTGCATTACAGATATCTTTAGTTTGCTACCCTATTAGAGACCAAATTTTCTTCATAGGTTGAGGTAAAAGAGTTATTTAGATTATTTTAGAGAAGTGTCAGTTGTCTATGCATATTTTATAAAAGCTTTTATTAATCATTTAGAAAATGGGGTCTCTTACATGGATTTAGTGACAGAAGTCTCAGGGCTAGTCAATAAATTTTTTCAAAACTGAACATCATAAGAACAAAAGGGAAATGTTTGACTCTCTGAACATAAATTCCATTTCTATATACAGACCTATCACACATATGTATGATTAAATATGTATCACTAAATTATGCATGGGAGAACACATAGGCATATCTGTGTCTGGTACAGTAAGTGGATACATTAATCCTATAAATTCATGGCTCATTCAGGGGTTGATACTTCATTGAGCTAATTATTGATACTTTGGTAATCTTTGTAACTTTCCAATGTTTCATTCACATTATGAGGATAACTAAGCATTTTCAATATATTAGGTATGAATCTCTTATTACTGTAGATAATGTAGGAAAGGCTTTCTAAAAGATAATAACATATACAAAAAGAAAACATACATGACCGTCATGTAAAATGTCTCTTTTCTTCAGAGAAAGATAACAATACAATGAATACAATTTTATGATACATAAAGTAAACTAAATATATTTGAATGGAACACACACAAGCTCCCCAGAAGGAGGGAAACACCAAAAGGCCCAAACCACACAAAACAGGCAAATATACCAGGACTGAAAATAACCTAAGACTTAAATCTAGAATTTCCAAATGAATGGCAAACTCCGTATGGTTTTGGTTTCCCTCTCATCTGTAACTTCCTCTTATCAGTTTTTAAAAACAAAATTTGAGATATTTTAGTTTTCTCCATTCTTACATTTATATACAACGTAGATGACTTTTTCAGATAGAGAAATCCGTCCCTTTAAAACAAACAAAAGAAAAAAGCTGAAGCTGAGTTTCTTCCTTCATCTTATTTAAAACAAGAGCCCTCTTAAGGAAATCCATTATGAGGGCTATGGAACTATTTGACATTTCAGAAGCATTATGTCAATAATAGCTGATGAGATTCACTTGACATGGTGGTGATAAAACCATCTCACAAATCAAATGCAGCAACTGTACAAATTTTATAAAATACAGTCCCAGAGCTCTTCCCATACAAAAAAAAAAAAAAAGTGTTCACTCAGTTTGACCTCATAGTTATCAATTTTTAACAACAGCACATTAATTTTCAAAAAAATACAGTTTACAATGCCGTAATGCAATTTATAAAATGTAAACACCCAAAAGTTTAGAGTTATGAGAATAACAACTCAGTATGAAAAAAGACCCTTAAAACCAGCTGAGGGGCTGTAAAGGAAGGTATTTTCACCTAAAAGCTCTAAATATTGTTCTTCTGCCCTGAAAGACAAAGTATGAAATTTATAACTTAACTGTGTCAAACATGCCAGTTTAATAATTGGTTCCATATTTTATCTCACATGACATTTTTGATCTTATTCTCTAGCAAAATTCTAATTATTCCTCCTTATTTTTATTGTCTAAATCGAACACACATGCATTACTTACACTTTTAAGTTTTTGCAGCTTGGGGATTAATTCTTTCAACCCAAGCACTTTGTTCTCTGCCCAGTATTCTGACACATGCCATGTGCTATTAACGATTTGATGAATGAAATGAAAGCATGTGACCACCTACCCACACACCTTGGCAGAGGTGCACTCCAGACACGCCGACCACCTCCCAGGCAGGTAAGTTTATTAGCACCTTCCAGGCGATATCCAGGAAAACAAGAAAAGATCAAGGAATCTCCAACACCAAAATGAAAACCAATTCGCCTACTGAAGGCAGGAACACCAGGATCATCACATGGCTCCAGATCATACTCTGCAGACAATAAAACATAGCAGATTAATAATTTGGACCAGTTGTCCACATGAAAAAACTCAAATTTACCATATTACTTGCATTGTAGGAGTCTGAAACACTTGGAAAACATGTATGTCAGAGTTGCATTGTCTACTAAAACTCAATACTGTTCCCGTAAGTCTGTTATGGCTATATATACAGCAATTATGTACCTATTGTGTCCCACCCACACTACACTTATTTGCTTAATTTCAAGGGCTGTAATCAGCTTGGACTATGAGTGCTTTACTATAATTTTGCTTAATTACTTTCTTTGTATATATTTCTTCTTTCATTTCATCTGAACTCACAAACAGTTTTAGAAGTGAGACAATTAACAAAAAGCATTATGTAACAAAGAAAATGTAATAAAAGATAAAAGAGTTAGGTGAATGAAAGACATCTGACTACATTTTCAAAAAGTGTGCTTTTATAACTACACATCAGGAATAATTCAGGAGGAGTCAGAATAAATTAATAGGAAGAAGTCAGGGTTGTTACACAGAGACCAAATCAAACTCAGAAAACATCTGAGCCATACATTTCCTCATCCTCACAGAGTATGCTGGGGAAGTATAATTTCATTTTTGTCCTGTTCTGTAAATATTTTTCCTTCCTTAGATATCCACTAGCAACCACTGTTCCAAAAAAGACGTTGAAAGGGATCAACTTAACAGCTAGCCCAATAAGTCTGATTTCATATTCTTCAGAATATGATCCAAAAGACCCAAGAAATCACTTTTGATAACACATAAGACATTTTCTAAAACATTTACCTTGGACATTGGTGGAAGTTAGGGTTAAATCTGCTTATTTAGAGGATGAAACTTCATTTAGTCAGGGGAAGAAACTAACCCAAAGTCTCTGAGTGAGTGTTTGAATAGCTGACTTCCTGAGTAAACTAAAGAAATCCCTCCCTTTAGTAACTGCCCTGTTAGGCAGAAGAGTCCTGAGTATTAGAAGGAATCCATAAACCACACCATTTTCTGCTGGCAAAAGCTGTAAGTTTTGGAAACATGATCTACTACCTCTGCTCAGTACTATAGAGGCTAAGGTAGATGTGGAAATCCCATGTGGCACACCTTTAGGCCCATCAGAATTTTTCTGATAAATTTCTGTTAGGTGACATTCAAAACACGTTAAGGTCTTCTCACTAAACACCTCTTGCTATGAAGAAATATATTCTGATTGTGTGAAAATAAGAAAACAGACTCACACATTTGTTTCATAAAAATTAATGTACCTGATAATATTTCTCAAAATATGCATTGAATATAAATGATGGCATGTGCTGCCTATCTTTGCATGTAGCTGTTGTAGGTAGGGCAAAAACCTTTGATTATGTTCAAAAAGTTTTGTGACCCACATCTTTTGCTATTGTGAAATTTTTCCCCTTGCATCCACAATATTTTGTGTTTTTCTACAAATTGCCTAGTGTTCTACCATTGTGAGTTATTGATAAACAATCAGAGATATAATCTAGCATTTGTATGCACATTTCAAACTTGTAAAACTGCTGACCTCCGACTTGATAAGGATCCAGATTGAATGCATTTCACCATATGATATGACTAAATCCAACACTATTTCTCTAAATAGTGAGGTAGAGATTTTTTTTTTTTTAAATAGGCAAGTTAAATGAGACATATTATTCACACACAGTGTGTTCATCTGTAAACATTGCCAGATCTCAACAAAACTTAGTGGTTTTGAGAGTTGGATATGAGTTCCTTTTGTACTTCTTCCACAGAATATCCATGTGTATGTGCATCTCAACTAACATGTGATTCAGTCATATGAAAATCTTTGAGCATTCTACTTTTCAGTAATAAAGTAAGTGTCATCTAGTTTTAGAAGACTGTAATTAAGAAGCAATAACTTCAATATTTCAAGTATCTTAGAGATAAATTTTAAAAATACATCCACACCTAATAAAAAGGGTTTTTTATTTTATCTTCATGTACATATTTGCTAATGCAAAATCAGTCTCTGATTTAGACTCCTGAGTGAATCTGAATTAAAATACCACTGCTTTTTTAAGGTTTCTATACTTCCTTTAGTAAGACAGTACCAGTTAGTTCCTTTCTTCTGAAGCGGTACCTTCTATCCTTGTAACTATTTCCCCCCTTAATTTTCCCTCAAACTTCTTTTTCACACATGCTCTGAGAATAGGGAAAACTTAAAACAGTCAATTAACCAACATTCTTCTCAATCTCTTGGCGACCTTTATAAACCTTAGGCAGTTTTCTATGACTCTGGAACAGTTTTGGGATATTTAGAAGAATGGAATTCATTACCTGAAAATGTTATGTTGAAACCTTCATAAGAAATTGAAAAATCAGATATAAATCGAAGCTGTGCAGTAAAATTTCCAAAGAGACCAGCTTTAATTGTAGGGGGTAAGACTGAGCCAGTTAATCTGGCTACTGGTTCTGTGAAGCTGCCATCTTCAGTGATGAGCAAATAGTCATGAGAGCTCTCAAGGTGAAAGGTATGAAAAACCAGCTGTACACCTTTAAAAGTATTAGAAAGGGGAGAAAGAAAAGCATTTAGTAGGAAGTTTTTCTATTCATACATAGGTGATGCAGAAAGCAATTCTTACATTATGTGGAAACATTTTTAGAAAAAGTTGCACATGGAATCAAAACTTGAAATTCTGAAAATAAAGCTTGTAGAACGCACTTGAGTTCAACCAATCAATATGTGCAGAGTGGATACTTGTTTATATCACTTTAAATCAATAGTTCCCATAAGAGAATTAATGGCATTCAGTGTTATTTGTATACAGCACTCTGAAAATCCAAATTTGTATTGTTTACGGGTTTTTTCATTCTTATTAGACTAAGGGATTTTCAAGTTATTGTATGTCTCTTTTATTTAGAATCTCTACCATGACATCACTATTAAACTAGGAGACATACTTTATTACTTGATGAAATTTTGTATTTCTGTTTTATTTTTGCATTTCCTCTAACACAATTCTCTTTCTTAATTCTAAACTTCATGGAAATGCCCATATACAAGCACAAAGCATATACAAATTTTATGTACTATCTTACATGTATAGATTCATATTTTCTGGGACTGGTCCTTCACTGATGTCATGACTGTTTTTTCATTTGCCAACCTCCAGCTCAGCAATTAATTTGACCTACAGTTCAGTTTTCAAATAGAATAAATTTCAAATACAATAAATTTTAAAGTACAATAAATGCAGTAAAATTACTGCGGGGAACAACATTCTTCTTAGAAAGTCTTCTCATATATTTTACATTTAAAATGTCATCTGAATTCTAAACAAAAAATCCAATTTGTAAGAAGATTTTAAACAGTAGAAACTTTCAATATACTTCTCAGGAAATTTTTATTATGTTTTAATTCAATGGTATGTAACACATTTTTATTACTTTTTGGGCTTTTTTTCCTTAGATTATTTTACATATTTGCCTAATGTATAAGATGACAAGATTAGCTTGCATTCAAATATTACTCTATTGTATATCTAACATAAAGATACATATTTTTTTGCCCTATTGATTTAAGTCCAAACTCTAAGGTTATCAATACACAGATCAAATCTGTTTCTTTATGCTTAGTAATGATGAAGAGCTATCACAGGGTGCCCACATCTTTGACTGAAACCCCCCCCCTAGTGCTATTTAACAAAGCTATTATTTTCACATATTTTACTTCTATTCTTTTCCATTTTTCTGAGACTAAACCACATTTTCTTTGGTAACTGTTATAAGAATATTGCTTTTGAAAAATAAATACAAACTGGAAATACCATATTTTAAGAGATTTATTTGGGGAAACTAAACTTCTTCCTCAAAGGAATGGCAGAAAGGTCTGGTTTCATTCATAAAAGGTTTTGCCTTTTTTTTTTTTAATGTACATCTACGTTTTTTAAATATAGACATGAAATATATATGCGACTCATATCAGATGCATACCCTTGCCATGAGACACTTCAATAGTCCAAGTGCAGTTTAATGAGTTTGGGTAAAAATCAGGAAAACCTGGAGAAAGAACAGTTCCACTCTTCCCATGAATATATCCACCACATAAAGCTTAAGAAAGCAAAAAATAAAGGAGGAAGTATTAGAAGTCATATAGAAATCCTGGCTTAAAAAAAATAAAATTAAATGCACAGTTCATTTTTAAGTAACCATAAAATTAAAAATAGAGTTAAGTATAAAATTAGAAGTTAATTAATCCAAAGCCATAACATTCATGTTTGACAACAATTTGTTTATTCTTAAGTTATTCCTTGAAATAGAGTTAATATTTCAGCTATAGCCTCTCCTGTTATTTAGCAGAATACAAAAATATGTACAAATTCTTTCCAGAACATTGCAAGTATTAATTCTTATTGCAGTAGTATTGAAGAAGTAATTTTTTTTTTTTGTGAAATAACTCAAAATAAATATGTTGCTGTTCCTTTTCTTGCACTAAAGATGTAGAAAAGTATATATTTAATTGCATTTTTAATAAAGGAAATACTTAAGCAAAAAGGTGTATGTTTTTCAAATAATGAAATATTTGTCTCTGACATCTGTTGCTTTGTTTGGGGGGAAAAAAAGTGTATTTTCCTCTCTTTCAAAGATTCAGATTGTTCCATCATAAGTAATTTATTTGGAACTGAATATTTCAGAAGAGACAAGAACTACGCTAGAAAACATCTTATGCACACTAGAATTTGCTGAACTAGGCTGCTCAAATTTGCATGACAAATTAATTAAAGTTTAAGATTTGCATGCTGAATCGTTCACAGATCTTATAAATACAGCATGACAGTGCTTTTCCCTCATCTGTTTCTGTATGGGTTTTATGTTGTTGGTTTTTTTTTAAATTTTAATATACTAAATATTTAAACAATAAAAAACCAAAGCATTAAGATGCTTTTAGTCTGCTTCCTCACATAGAGCCTCACATTTTGCCATAAAGTGGCAAATCTATATGAAAAAATGTTCAATAAACTTCCAATACCTGTATGTAAATGTATGTTTTTAGATAGATCTAAAACATACATATCTATCTATCTATCTATCTATCTATCTATCTATCTATCTATCTATCTATCTATCTATCTATCTATCTATCTATCTATCTATCTATCTATCAGATATGGATATTAGATAAATATAGGCATAACATGCTGGCCTAAAGTTCCTTTTTTCATTTCTTATTAGACTACAGTTTTTGTTAAAGTTATTAATGTTGCTTTGAATTTATGTATTATATATATATTTATAAATAAGTAGAAGGAAAGGAAATGTTTCTAGCCTGGTTTTACCTGCATATATGTATTTCTGCATGTAAATATGAATGAGAATATGTTTGGCTAAATCCACAGTAAATATATGGTTGATACCATTACTTAAGAATAAATAACATAAATACAGATATCTAAGTTCATAATACCATAAAAGAACAATAGTCCATTCATTCAAAATCCCTCTTATTCTGTAAACATCCCAGAAGGAAGAAAAATATTTGGCATTGAAACATTCCTTAATGCAGATATTAAATATTTCACAAATATTTACATATTTTAAAGATTAAATTAAAAATGTGTAATTTATGTGTTTAAATTTAGCTCTCCCTCGAAATTATTTTCATGTTCTAACTTGATAATATATTTTGAGAATGATACATTACTTAAAGGGAACTTTAGCCACCATGTCTTTGTATGCAGTTCTATTTCTTCTTTGTTGCCATGAAACAAAGCAACGTGTTTTCCCCTAAGGCATTTATTCTGCTGATTTAATTTCTGAAGTTGCAATTTTAAGAACATCACTAGTCTGCAAATTACTGCAAAATGCTCATTTCAACCTCAGTTAAACCTGTCGCATTCCAAAAATCTGGACCACAACTTTTTAAGCCTCAAAAGGCAAATACACTAACAGAATTAGTACGTAATAGAATGTAAATCTGATTTCATCTTTTTAGAGTAGTTAATACAATGTAGTTAAACATGTGAGGGAAAAAAAACCCAGACAGAGTGTAATCCTTGTATGTGGCTTGCCTAGAGGACATGCTCCAGAAAAGTTTGAAATTTTCTCTTATACACTCACACTGGAAGTGGGAAAGAACGTGGGAAATAAGAACTCTTAATGAGTGAAAATTAGTGGTCTTCCTGAAGTTCAACATTCATATGCAAACAAAAGAGATAATTTGAGTTTTAACACAAACATACATCCACATATTTTAGTAAAAAGTAAATAGATAAATAAGATACTATTCCAAGCTAATATTCCTACAATAGTGTTCTTCAATCCTTTGTGGCACAGTAAACAAGCAAAAGAAATCCATAAAAACAAAGCAAAAATTCTAAAAATGCTTTGTCTCTGTACTTGTAAAGGAGGAATGAGTTGTAATGATTACTAGGTCAGTTTGAATGCTAGAGTAGATAACTATTATAATAATCTTTTGGTAGTTTACATATTTTGTGCATGGGGCCAGAAGCCTGTAGTGAGAATTAGAAGCCTGAGAAGAGTCATGCTCAGATTAAGTTTAAAACAGAGTGAGAAACTAAAATAATTTGCTAATCTAACTCTAAGTTTGTCCTCTGACATTCTACTTTAATCAGTGAAAACCTTGGACCTGAAAATGCAGTTAGAAATTCACTAATGTAATTCACTAAAGCAAGAACCTTTGTTGGCTGTTTTTCTGTGGTTTCTATAAGAGGGATTTTATAGCAACAATACAAGCATCCCATGAAAAGAAAAAATAAGTTGATTCAGTGGTTCACAGAAAAAGAACACAACAAAAAAAATCCAATTATAAAAAAGAGCAAAGAAATACTTGCTAGGATAGTTGTGGTAGTTTTGTCTGGGGTAGAGTTAACTTTCATCACAGTGGCTGGTATGAGGCTGTGCTTTGTATTTGTGCTGAGAAGAACGCTGACAATATAGAGATGTTTTTGTTATTGCTGAGCAGGGGTTACACAGAGACAAGGCCTTTCCTACTTCACATACTGCCACACTGGTGAGGAAGTTGAGGTTGCATGGGAAATTGGGAGGAGATGCAGCTGGGAGAGATGACCCCAACTGACCCAAGGTCATATGGTACGCCATATACCATATGGAATCATGCACAGTATATAAAGTGGAGGGAAAAAACTAAAAAGGGAGAAAAGTTCAGAGTGATGTCATTTGTCTTTCCAAGTTACTGTTGCACATGATGTGGCCCTGCTCTCCTGGAGATGGCTGAACACCTGCCTGCCCATGGGAATGGTGAATTTGTTTCTTGTTTTGCTTTGCTTGGGTGCATGGTTTTGGCTTTTCCTATTAAATTGTCTTTCTCAATCCCTGAGACTTTTACTCTTCCAATTCTCTCTGTGATCAGCTGGTGAGGAAGTGAGCAAGTGGTGGTGTGGGACTTGGTTGCTGGCTGGGCTTAAACCATGACAGTAGTGCAGCATTTCAAAAAATGTTTCATGGAAGCTGTAGACAGTTTGATACTGCATACACCCCAAAACCATTAAAAACCTAAAATTTCTAGGTAAAAATATGTTAAGAAAATTAATTACATAGGCTGATCATCATCTGTTTTAGTATTGAGTATCCTAAATTTTGAGCAATCATTTTGGTATTCAGTATTCCAAATTTAAAACATAAATTAATTGGCTTTTCTTTGAAAATATTAGTTGTATGGCACCATTTTCATTCACAGCGGAAAAATGGCACCCTGAGAAAATTCTAATTTTTCTATTTGTGAAAACATGCCTGGAGATTTTTAGTCTTTAACTGGAAGTGGATACAGAGATGTAAAGTGTGGCTTTTAATAACTGTAAAATAATTTTTTAAAAGTGTGGACCTTGGTGCAACTGAAAGGAGGTAGTAGCAATCACAAGCTTAATTAGTTCTGAAAAATAGGAAATTAACTTCTGTGGACTTTAAAGCTATCATCTGAAGAGTTTGACACTTACCATCACAGCTTGGTAATGCATGATTCCACTGATGGTTTCTTTCACATATGAGTGGTTCTTCGTCACTCAGTGTATATCCTGGATCACAGCTAAAAGTTACTGTGGAACGGATATTAAAGTTGTTACCATGGCGATGGCCATTCACAGGAATGCCTGGGTCAAGGCAGGAGTCTGATTCCAAAGTAACACCTGAAAAACACAGATTAAATTTGGGGGGTTTTCCCCCTTTTTCTCCAGACAGTACACAGAAAAAAAATCCCAAACAAAAAAAAAAAAAAAATTGAGGAAGAGAGGAGGAAGAGAGAGCCTTCAAAACATACTAGTTAGCATTGCCTGAGAACTGATGTGGGATATAAAACACTTTCTCTAGCTGTTGCCACTGACTCAGATCATAGCTTTCCAGTTTTCAATTTCAGAGAAAAGAGAAGTCCACATGAAGTAGAAAGAGATTGAAGCATTAAAGTATTTTTTATCAAGCAATAAAAAAAAATCAAAACCACCAAACAAACAAACAAAATCAAAAATCAAGCACAAAAGCCATATGAAATTACAAGAAGATATTAAAGCTCAAAATATGAATAGAAATTTTGCTAGTATATAAATTATATTTGATTATTTAATTTATTCTATTCAGTGTCTGATACTGCAAGGCAATTAAATTCTCCTCTGTCATACTAATGATTATTTGATATAGCAAAAAGCAATGTCAAAAAATTGCAGTTGAAGAACTCAGAGAGTACTTGTTAATTCTTACAGATATTTTCCTATACATCAAAAATAGAAAGACAAATAATATACCTTACACAATTGTGTAGCTCTTATCTGACAGAAGTCTGGTAATTATGTCTTATAGGAGAGATTGAATAGTGTTTGGTAAATAAATCTGGAACTATACACTAAAGAAGAAAAAAAACCACTGAAATTATCTAATGAAGGCTCATTAACTGAGCAATATCCATTATGTTTATAGTAATAGCAAAAAAAAATGTGGAATGTAATTATGCAATGAGGTATAATCTATACACATGAGGTAAACAAAGAAAGAGTCTCTACTGGGAGGACAGGAATTTCTTTTATTTTCTGTCACTATGTGTGATGGGTTGACCTTGGCTAGCTGCCAGTTCCCCACTCATCTGCTCTCTCATTACCCTCTTCAAGAGTACAGGGGGAGAAAACAAGATAGAAAATAACGTGAAAAAGCTCATGGTCTAACATAAAGACAAGGACATCACTTACTAATTACCATCACAGTCTAAACAGACTTGATTTGAGGAAAATAATTTATTGCCATTTAAAAATAGACTAGGATGGTGAGAACCAAAGACACAAAATAAAATACCCACTCACCCGCCACTCCTCTATGACTTTTGCACAGCCAAGTGTTAGTGGAGGGAGATGGCTACAGGAGTGGCTTCTGTGAGAAGCTGCCAGAAGCATCCCCCATGTCCATCAAAGCCAAGATGGTTCAAAGCCAGAGATGGCAGTAACATAGTTAAAAAGGACACAAAAAAAGTTGCTGCAGAACAGCAGCTGTAGAGAGGAGAGAGCTTATGCAAGAGCAAGAACCCTAAGGTACCAAGGTCAATGAAGGAGTGGGAGGAGGTGGTCCAGGTGTGGAAGCAGAGATTCCCCTGCAGCCTGAGGTGAAGACCGCGCTGAGGTAGGTTGTCCCCTTGCAGCCCATGGAGGTCCAGGATGCATCAGTATGGGTGGACCCCACACTGCAGCAGGTGGATGCCCAAAGAGAATCTTCCCTGCGGGAAACTCATGCTGGAGCAGGCTTCTGGCAGGACCAGTGGCCCACACTGGAGCAGGTTTGCTGACAGGACTTGTGACCCTGTCAGAGACCCACATCTGCATCCCATGGCAGGGACCCATGCTGGAGGAGTTCATGAAGAGCTGTAGCCCATGGGAAGCATTCACACTGGAAAAGTTCATGGAGGATTGTCTCCCATGGGAGAAACCCAGTGCTGGAGCAGGGGAAGAGTCTGAGAAGTCCTTCCACCAAGGAGGAAGGAGCAGCAAAGACAGTGTGTGATGAACTGACTGTAACCCTAGTTCTCCATTCCCCCACACCTCACAGAAATAAGTAGATAAAACTGAAAGTAAAGTTGAGCCTGAGAAGAAGGGAGGGATACCGGGAAGGTGTTTTTGATTTGGGCACCTAGCATCTAGCCGAGGTTAACCCACCACAACACCCTTCTTCCCAGCTTAACTTCATTCCTCCATTTGCAATGTTTCTGCTTATCCACCCCTTTCCAAGTGTGGCGGGGATAGGAAATGAGGGTTCCATATCATTCCATAACAGATTCTATCTGCTGTTTCTTCCTCCTCACACTTTTCCCTGATCTAAGCACAGGTCCTTCCCATAGGTTGCAGTCCTTCTGGATAAACCTGCATGTGCCTGTATGGGCTGCGGCGTCCTTCAGGGAATATCCACCTGCTCTGACACGAGGCCCAGCACAGACCACATTGTGGATATCTGCCCACTGTGATCTCTTCCATGGGCTACAGGGGGATGTCTGCTTGAAGCACCTTTTTCTCTGACCTCGGTGTTTGTAGGATTGTTCTTCACACTTTCTTTTCCTCACTCCTCCCCATGTAGTCTTTTGCCCCTTCTTAAATATGTTGTCACAGAGGTATCGTTGACTTGGCTGATAGGGTCAGCCCTGAGTCCTGAGGTGGGTCCTGAGCTGGAACCAGATATGTTCAGCACTGAGCAGCCCCAGCCTCACAAAGGCCACTTCAGCAGCACCACTGTGACCAAAGCCTTGCCTCCTACACTTGATGCACTGTGTTGTGATTCTGGAAACAAGAATGACTGAGGTAGAACCTCTTCAGGTTTGAGAGTGATAGGGTACACTGTTCCTTCTTCTGTGAGAACATGAGTGTGTCCAGAGAAAAATCTTGAAGATACTGGCTGTGGTGGCTAAAAGGGTTACAGAGTACAATGTCACAACTAGCACAAAGCATTCAGTAAAAGAAAAAAACAAACTAGAAGCTGGCTGAAAACAGAAGCTAGCAAACACATAGCAAAGCCTCAGAGATAACAGGGAGACACAGGGGATGCCGTGTAGAGTGGTTTGCAACCCAAAAAGCCATCGACTTGTGAAAAATCTTGCTCACAAAGGGACAGGAAGTATGTGATGGGGAGAGGGTTAGAAAGCATTGTTAAACACTTTGCATTCAGGAAATGTTGATCTACTTTATTTGGAAATATTATCTGTTGAGTCTCTGTTTAAGTAATACAGGACTTCTGAGTTTAGAATTCCTTGTCATTTTTTTATACAAAATCTAGACATAACTATCTCAAATCTGTGACACCCATTTAATTTACTTAAGTATTTTCACATTAATTGTCACATTAATTTCAGTGTTTTGGCACTAAGATATCATATGGATAATGTCATCACTCAGAGATGGTGTGAGAGCCTTGAGCAAGATTAGTTCTCCTGATGTCTTCAAAGATTTTATATGCTTTCTCAAAGGTGACCTGAATTTCTAACACTATATTTTCATGTGTATTTTTGTCAAAGAAGCTCTTTCTGCAAAACCAACTGCTGACAGCACAAGATTCTCTATAGGAGGCCGTTATGCATTTCCTAGCTTCTTAGTCCCCTAAACACATACTGGAATTCCTGGTCCTCTCAGCTGTCTGTGCATCTATAACTGTTTCTGTGGAAGTTGTACTCTCAGTTTACTGCTTCTACCTTGCTTTATTTATCCAGGACTACCACATAGCCTTAGGAACGAAGTAGGAGGAGTTCAAAACTAAGGAAAAATTGATTTATCAGGGCATAAAATGAAGGGTTTGGAATTATAGATATGAGAGTTTGAAGCAGAACTACAAATAAACATATCATAAATAATGATTCTGGCTTTCACAGAGAAATATTCCCCATACCCTCCAGCTCTTCTTATACTTCACTTAAAATTCAGATTTTAAAGCTTATGATCTAGTTTTCATGAGATAACCCTGACATGCTTAAATTCTAGACGATTAAGTATCTTCTAGACTTGACTGCATGCTCTTAATGCAAATGTACCATGTTAGCTGACAGAGTGCATTTTTAGATTCCCTTCGCCTCGCTGAAATTGCTTAATATAGTCTCAAAGAACCCTTTTAAGTCTATAATATTCTGCACTGTATGTGCCCTAAATAATTTTATGTGTATTAAATTTTAACTTTGATACACATTAATTTCTTTCAGACAAATGTATTTTGAAGTGTTAGTGTACGTGAAGGTCCACAGTAGTGCTCTTAAATTTCACTCCTCTTAGGACAGCTTCCCACCCCTGCCTGAACACATCAACTGCTTTAGCATTCTGAGTCACACATAACAGGTAAACTCATCAATTTCCTTTCAAAATGATAACTCTAGATTATATTGACTATGTTGTTTCAGATTTTTGCAAAAAGACAAAAAGCTATAGCAAATCTATCAACTTCCAAGTTCCTGACAGAAAAAATGGTGCTGTATAAATAAAAAAACCCCTAAGCTCAGGCAATAGGGTTTCATTCCCAGGGAGAAATATTCAGTGTGTAAGTTTTGATAACCATGACCATAGTTGAAAAAATAATTTTTATTTGCTTCTTTGGATGAAGATTTGATTTTTATTAATAAGAGATAAGCTTAATAATGGGCAGTACTGAGAGCCCTGACTACAAAAAGACAATATATATGAGAAATTCTGACACAACAGCAATAAATTTGGTTGGAAAATTGTTGTAAAGAGTTGATTGAGAGGGAGCACAGGCAGTAGACTTTGGGACTAGCTGCCATTCTTAGATACTAGGACCATGGCACATCATACCTTCCCTCCTGCCTGTCAAGTCATACTTTTTCTAAACTAAACAAGTACAAACCTTTCAATGACTCCTTATGTGTCATATTTTCCATGTTAACAACCTTCTACCCCTATTAAACTGCATCCCAAACTGGACACAATCTTCCTCGTCATCAAATGATGTGAAATAACTTTTGCAGAAGTCCTAGATAAAAATAGTCCCCTAAAAAAAAAGCTATTTTCTGAAATTATTTTTCTTTTTGATGGTTAACTACAATGTACAGGAGTTTAGATTTTTTACACACTACTACATTTTTCTCTAGATTACGTAAGTTCTGTGGAAAACACGTATTGTTTCTTTTGTAGTTCTATTTCATAATTGTGCAAGTCATTTCCCCTTCCCCATTTGGGCTCAGCATGTTTCTGTGTATAATTTAATGGCTTTTGTTTCAGATTGTTTCTTCAGTCCATCTAACTTGTTTTGGATTCTAACCCTTCCTCATAGTGCTTGCTGTAATTGTAGGTTGGAATCATCCTCAGAAATTGTAATTGTTCTTCTTATATTATCACCAAAATTTATAATAAAATACCATAGAGTTATGGAACTATGCCAGATGATAGTAGAATCCTTGCAAACTTGAGTTAGTGAACTACTAATAAATGCTGGCTGCTCTTTTCATAAAAGTTCAATTTTTTTCACAGCATCACAGAATCAAATAACAATTCAGGGTGGAAGGAACTGTTGGAGGTCATCTCATCCAACCTTCCTGCTGGAATAAGTTGACCAGGGATGTGATGGAATCACCATCTCTGGAAGTGTTCAAGAGGTGTTGGGATGTGGCACTTCGGGATATGGTTTAAGGGTGCTTAGGCTTTGTTGATGGTTGGACTAGATGATCTTGAAGATCTCTTGCAACCTTGATGATTCTGTGATTCTATGATCATCTTACTCATTTCTAAGCAAAAAATTATACTAGCTACCCTTTAAGATATTACTTCTACTGAAAGAGAAAAATGTTTCCTTCAGCGAGTGAATCTGCTCTGAAAGATACTGTGAGACCAAATGTTTAGCTTTGCTATGACTTTATAAGTTAGAAACATATTAGCTTTTTACATAATAGGCTATTTTAAAAAATATTATGTGCAGTGAAGCTATGTGTAAAAGAAGGTGAAGATAATTTACTAGCTTTCTGTCATCTTCACTTGTTAAAGATCTAATCTGACTGCAAGCTTTAAAGTGAACTTAACAATTCTAATTCTGACATTTTATCAGGCTACCTACAGAAACAGCACTGAAATACTAGTGCCATATGTGTCAGGTATTAAATTTTTCAACAGAGGTAAAAAATGAAGATATGAATATTGTTCTATATAATTCATAATTAGACCTTCCTCTTTAGGAATGTGTAGAGAAGATTTTTGCTAGTAACTGGTTTAATTTTTAACAGGAAAAGTATATCTACCTGATGGGGGGCTTAAAATAAAACACAAAATTATAAATATTTAAGGATTTTCTTATGAAACATAACATATAGATCCAATTAAAAAAAAAAAAAGGGAAAATCAGCATCTGCAGGTAAGTCATGCAGAAACCTATCTGCTGTTCCTTGTCTTTACATGATTTAGTGACCTTGCAGTTTATCATACCGTTATCTGTTCAGCCGTTATCAGTAGGTCTTAGCCAAAATTACAAGAAGTTATGCAGAATTTCCAAATTTCGATATGGCCATAAAATATAAGTTTGGGCATTCATTCCAGGTTCAGTATTACAGTACATTTACTGTAAACAGATTCGTTTTCAAATAAGAAGGACAAATAAAAATGATGTTACTTGTCTGGCACAACTATAGTAAACATAGAAGCTCGCCTTAGTCAATAGTTAAGTGAACGGCTGTACTAACATGTAAAGACCAGTGAGACTTCAGACCATTTTATGCATTTAATTTAAAAGAACGTGCTATTATGATGATTCTGTTATTCACAAGGAGACATTATTATTCATTTATTTACATTTTGAAACAATCAAAGCTAAGTTCCAAATCTGTTCAGCACTGCAAAAGTGTATTAAAATCAGAAAAAGAAAGTGAAAGAGAAAACAGAAGTCCCCCCCCAAAAAACAAAACCAGCACTATATCTTTACCCATGAGAGAAATTTTCTAAAATTACTTCACATTTGATGACACATGATCCACATGTATTCTGAATGACAGAATAACTCAGAAGAAAAAATTTCCAAAATGAATAGTTTTAGAATTACCTTTCAGTACAGCATAAAGATAATTTATTCTTACACAAATGTAAATACTCTATTTTATTTGTTCACATTCATTTGGTCATTTTAAAATTGAATGTTTTTTGTCAAGATTAAATAAAAATCTATTTGATAAATATCAGACTTACTCTCATAATGAATTAGGAAACCAACACTGGAACGACTGTTGTCTGTAGTGAAGAGCAGATACATATAATTTCCAGTACTGATAAGAAACTGGGGTGCTTGTGTTCCATGGTATTCTCCAATTAATGGTGATGAATTTGCTGGCCCATCTCTGACTTCCAAAGTATCATAATTAACTTCAGTCTGAAACCTGAAAAAGAACATGCAAGTCATCTGGTAGGTAGAGGATTGGTTTTATTTTCTTTAACTGTTTGAAATGCAACACACACATAACTGATCAAGAATATCATACATAAAAAAATCTGCGTATCTGCAGATCCATCCGTGTATTACTGAGGATAACAACTAAGGAAGGTTTTATGCATCTTTTTCCTCGCCTTGTTATATCTGGTATCATATAGAATTCATAAGTGATGCAATGTATTTCAGATCAGCCATATGACTGGCCTTCAGAAAGATATTTAATGGGAATCTGGGTACCAAATGTAAATTATCCCAAACAAAATTGCGTTATGAAGATCTAAGAAATTTCTTGCCCTCAGGTTAAAAAATAGTTGGACATCCTAGGAACAACTTCAATAATATTTCATTATTTCATCATATGGGTACAGTCATCTAGTACTACTTCTTAAATCAAACAACTCAAATCTGCTCTTTCTGTAGATGAGACTTGGACTGGCAGTTTTTTACATCAGACGTTTTTCAAAAGAGTTTGCGGTTATATCAGATTCTGTTGGAAGCTGCATCATCTAAACCATGCACACAAATTTTCCTGTCAATGAAGTTTGTGTTATTACACAGATATCTATACTGGTCTAAATCTATTTGCCTACAAACTCAATATTCTTATTTTAATAGTTCAGAAAAGCATATGCTCTGAGATTTTTCTCTTCTATTCCCATAGACCTTATTAGTTCAACTTCTGAGAGCAACAGACTTTGCAATATAACACTTTTTTTTTCAAAATGAATGCCCTTAGCTATCTTGCAATATGGGACATGTTTAGTGGGTCTAGAGATAAGAAACTGTGTTCTTGTAATTAAAGAAAAGTACAAATTATTAAACACTTGGAAGAGGGGAAATATATGTGACATTCATATACAACATGTAAATAAATTTTAAACTTTGGTAGGCAATGATACCAGAATGATGAAGTTACCCTTTCAGGCCATTTTTTTTTACAGATGAAATAACACTGGTTTTCTAAAACCATCTTCACAGACGTATCAGTAATAACATCAAGCTCATTTTTAGCAACTATTTAGTAGTCTCTCTAATTCTTTTCTCATGATTCCCTGAAAACAAAAGCACATTCAGAAATCAGAGACCTTTTGCTTAGCTATCAATGCTAATGACTGCCTGGAAAATGACAGGCCCTTCATATCACTGCTTACACTACACACCAAAAACTCTCTATATTTATGGTGCTTCTTCCTCTATTTGGATATCCTGGATAAAATCCACATGATTGTTTTTACTGCTATCTATCCACTCTGACAGTGGAATAGAGGGCTTGCAGGTTTGTTAATACGGTGAAGTCAAATAGCATGGAATGGACTACATTCATAATATTATATACATTCTCTAGCCTTTCATAGGAGGTACTATTTGAATTTTCTATTCTGATTGGTTGCTTGCCCACAGTAACTCCTGGCCATGATTGATAATTATTTGAGAGAATGCTGGTTGACAGGCTCAAGAAGTCTGTTGGACACTATTTCAACAATTTAGCTACATAAACACATGAGTTCTTGTATCTGGAAAGGCTCTCTGGTTGTATTTAATTTATTAAAATAGACAGTCACAGAGGGCATCACTAAAGTACTTGACAGTTTTTCAGTACGTTTCCATAATTTCAGATATTATACATTGATTTACTCTGCAGCAGAATGATGAAAACAGACAGATAGCACTAGTCTGGTTTAAATACTTTATTTGTACTCATAATGAATAGGCTCAAGATCAATAACTCAATAGTTCAATTATTTTGACAGTTACACTTGTGAAGGAAACTAAATAGGAATAAAGTGCTCTCAGCCAGCAATTGCAGTTTTCTTAGCAGAGCAGAATGTCAGCAGTGGATTGCAAACCATTGCTACCCATTATAATGATCTTTAGTCCTTGTAGGTTCTTGCCTATCTCAAACTCAAAAATGAATTTGTAATTTGCTTATTTGATTTTGAGGGTTTGAGGGAATGAGTTGTTTTTTGAATTGGGTTAGGTTTGCTGTTGGGTTGTTTGGGGGTCTTTTCAGTCTTTACATTGTCACTAAAATGATAAATCACGACAATCCATTGTTGAAAGTTCTTCATTGCTACTGAAAGTACCTAATTAAGAGTCACTTTTTTTTTCTCATTTGTTTTAATACTTATTAGCTTACTTACATTAGCAAAAGATAGGCTATTATCCAAACGTACACAAATAATTTCAAAAAGACCTAAAGAATGCTGTTATACTATTCTTCATATAGTTAACTAGGTTTCAGATAAAGAGGTTTTTTGCATATATTATTCAATGTTTTTTGATCAATATTCAAAGCAAAAAATCTTTCAGTCAGCTTATCCTTCTAGCCCCTTTCCTTATGACTTGAATCAATTAGGGATCACAGGGACAGGCAGTCATTGGCTGCTACTTCTGGAAAGTTTCTAAGGACTGCGGTAAGGCATATTTATCTAGCAAAATTAAAGCTTCATTAGCTCAAGAGCAAGATAATTTACATAATGAATGTACCATTTGTACAAAGTTTCATTCTGTTAGCTCTATCTTTGATGCAAGTCATACACCAAAGTGTAAAAGGGCTCTATTTTCCCTAAACTAGACAAAATACTTGACAAAATACTGTACTTGATGAAATCAATTACTGATTTTTAATTTGCTAATGTTATGTCAGACAGCAGAGTTAGTTTCTTGTAAGCAATAAAAAGTTCTTCATGATATTTTTACTCTGGGCAGCAGAGCTTTTTGTTGACAAAACAAAACAACTTTACTACAAAAGTGAGGTTATACTATCATTAACAAGCATAACATTTTTCATAAAACTTATGTGATGTAGTAAAGCTACACAATTTTCTAAACCTGCTAGACAAGTTCCATAAATCTCCAAAGAAAGATTTCTGCTTTGTCTACCAAAACCACTGTGTGTAATGGGAATATTGTTTTGTAAACGAAACCATCAGGGAAAGGAGACAGAATTCATCTTTTAATAAGCTGATAAAAAGCTGGAATAGATTAATTGCGTATCAGCTGTACTTCAAAAATTAGATGTGATCAGAATTGCCCATTTTGTATCAGGGTAAACTCCAAGTTCTTGTTTAATTTCATTGCAGTTCAATTTGTACACAACCCCCTAGAATTCTGTTAATTGAATATATGTGTGCATCTATCTGAAATTCAGCAAATTTAGTCCTTAAACTGCATCACATGTCACCAGACCTATGCTTCCCATTAATTTCCTCAGAAATATTGTGGTCATACTGTTAAGGTCATAGGCATTCAAACACCTGCAACTTCAGGCAATGCATTTACATTTGCAAAATTAAAATGCTCCATCTTACAACTAGTACTGTTATTTGCTTTCACTGCATTTGGGAAGACATCTCTGAACCTCAGGCTTCTGATCATTAAGTAAAGAAAAGAAATCTGGTAAATAAATATAAACTTATAATTGCTATAAAGTTTTTCATGAAAAGTCAACATCTTAAAATTCTGGAACTTTCTCCTGAATGCAATGAAAGCAAACAACCTTTTGTTGTAAGAACACAATAATTTTATAAAAACTGTTTAAACAGTTGCCATTTTTGTTTGCTATTTTTTAATATGATTCACTTTGCATTTACTTGTAAGAAGTTTTATCAATTCATCAGTCACACCTTTTTTCTTTAACACTCAGAATAGCTTAGTATTATTAGTCCACTTTTCTCCTTAAGATAACTTCTGGACATACTGATAAGTTTTGAATAGATATCTGCAGAACACCCAAAATTCCACTGTGAGACTTTAACCGATTGTTAAATTCTTATTCATATAATGTTCCTCCTTTTATTTCAATTATGCCTAGCCTTTTAATAGCCTTTCATGGGGTTAAATGCAAGATAAAAAACTTGCATTTTAAAAACCCAGGTAGGCTATACCAAACATTTTCCTATGCTTTCTTACACCATCAAAGAATTACAATGGGTTTCTGAAATAGGATTTCTTCTAGGAAAGCCATATTGACATGTTGGAGTTGGCACTTTCTCAGTAATTACATTTATCCATGCTTCTGCTAGTACTAAACTTTGTTACAGTTTTCACAGTGGTCATCCAGTATGCAGTTCCTTACATGGCCATGGAAAATTTGAAAGATGAAGTTCCTGAAGTACACAAGCATCAAGACAGTTTTAAAAGAACAGTTACACACAAATTTCAATTGTTTAGCCACCTCAGCTTTGTACTCATTCAGGACTCCTGGCTCAATGCTGTCTAGTTCTGGTGGCTTGCTGACAGCCTGTTCTCATAGAGGAGGTGCTCCAGCCCTGTGATCATCTTTGTGGCACTCCTTGAGACTCATTCCAACAGTTCCATGTCCTTATGTTGGAGGCCCCAGACCTGGATTCAGTACACCAAATAGGGCCTTACAAGAACAGAGCAGAGGGGGAGAATCACCTCCCTCAAACTGCTGACTGTGCTTCTTTTGATGCAGCCCAGGAGCTTTTGATGCAGCTTTCCCTTTTCCAGTTGGTGGGATCTTCACTGGACTGACATGACTTCTCAGATGACAGACAGTGGCTTAGCCATTTCATCAATCAGTTTCCTTAGGACCACAGGATGCATATTATCAGGTCCCACAGATACATCTTATCAGATCCCATGAACTTGAGCACCTTCAGCTTCCTTAGTTGGTCTCAGAACTCGCTTCCTACAGCAAGTGATCCTGCATTCTCCCAATCCTTGCCTTTGCCTTCTGTGACTTAGACAGTGTGGCTGGAGAAGTTGCTAGTGAAGACTGAAGCAAAAAAAGTTATGGACTACCTCAGACTTCTCTATATTTTGGGTAATCTGTTGATCCATTTCCTTCTGGAGAGGCTTCACATTTTCCCTAGTTTTCCTTTAACCATGAAAGTACCTATAGAAGTTTTTCTTGCTGACCTTGATGTCCTTAGACAGACTGAATTCTATTATGGCTTTAACTTTTCTACACTAATCCCTAGCTTAGGCCTCAGACGATTTCTTCATTTATCCTAGGCTATCTGTCCCTTCTTTCACATTCTGAAGGCTTTGTTTTTGTGTTTGAGTTTTTCCTCATTCACCCACACAGGCCTCCTGGCATTTTTACCTGACTTCCTCTTTTCTGGGATACATCACTCCTGAGCCTGGAGGAGGTGATATTAACCATCTTTCTTATGCTCTTCTTCCCTCCAGGACTTTATCTCAAGACACTCTACCAAGCAGATCCCTGAAGTCTGCTGTCCTGAAGTCCAGAGTGGTGAGCTTGCTGTGCACCCTCCTCACTGCCCTAAGGATGGTCTTTCATGGTCACTGTGGTCAAGGCTGCCCTTGAGCTTCACATTCCCCACAATGCTAGTGAGAACAAGGTCCTCTCCTCATTGGCTCCTCAATCACTTGACAGAGGAAGTTATTGATGTATCTAGGAATCTCCTGGAGTAGTTATGTCCTGCTGTGTTGTCCCTCCAACAGGTATTGGGTGGGTTGAAGACCCTATGAGAACCAGAGTTAGCAAACCCCCTAAGTGAGGCATTATAAGCAGGTTTGTGAGTCTGCTCCTACCTATCTATAGAAGGTTTCTTCTGCTTGGTCTTCCTTGTTGACCGGTAGCAGACTCTCACTATAAAGTCACATATCCCTGCTCTCCCTTAGTATATTTGTATATATAGTATATATTGGTATATATAATATATAGTGTGTTAATATACTCTAAACTAGAATCACAGAATCTTAAGAGTATCTGTGCTGGTCTAAAGGTAAACCGGCAGGAGAAATGGACCCAGCATGAGAGAGATTATAAGTTAATTTAAGTTACAATTTAATGAAAGGTATTAGAATACACTGACAAAGAGAAAACTGCTTTCAGCTCACCAAAACCCAGCAGTATAACCCAGTGTCCCAGGGCACAAGCCCAAAGGGGTTTGTTAGCCCTTGTGCTGAGACCCACGTGATTCCCCCGAATCTAAAGCAAAAGGAAGTGAAAAACCTGTTGGTGCAGATGATGGCTGGGGTCTGGTCGAGAGTGGCAGTTTCCTCCTTTCAAGGTCCTGCTGCTCCTCTGGATCCAATGAGTAGAACTTGAGGTCTTCTTACTCCCACTTATGTACCTTCAGGGAGCACCCAGTCCCTCCCCCAGGGCGGGGACTCACACAATGGGTGATTAACTCTGAGTCATGGGGT
>VWZF01001079.1:106215-126434 GCA_013396755.1 Sclerurus mexicanus
CAGGGAGCACCCAGTCCCTCCCCCAGGGCGGGGACTCACACAATGGGTGATTAACTCTGTGAGTCATGGGGTATTGTTGAACCGTTGATGGCCCATTAGCAGCCACGCCCCCTCAGGCTGGGTGTGAAGGTGCTAACGACTCCCTGGGCAGCTGCTGCAAATGGTCCATTGTTTTTGGAAAATGAATAGAGAGGGGTAGAATACAAAGCTTTGATCACCCCCACACAGTGATAACTGGTCCCACCTGCTGAACTAGGACAGTATCTCATATTGGAAAGGACCAATAAGAATCACCAAGTTCAAATCCCTCCGTCTCACAGGACTACCTAAAACTAAACCATATGACTAAGAGTGTGGTCCAGACACTCACTGAACTCTGACAGGCTAGGTGCCATGACTATTTCCCTTGGGACCCTGTTCCAGTGACTGACCACCCTCTCAGTGAAGGATCTTTTCTTAATGTGCAGTCTGAACTTCCCCTGACACAGNCATATTGGAAAGGACCAATAAGAATCACCAAGTTCAAATCCCTCCGTCTCACAGGACTACCTAAAACTAAACCATATGACTAAGAGTGTGGTCCAGACACTCACTGAACTCTGACAGGCTAGGTGCCATGACTATTTCCCTTGGGACCCTGTTCCAGTGACTGACCACCCTCTCAGTGAAGGATCTTTTCTTAATGTGCAGTCTGAACTTCCCCTGACACAGCTTCATTCCATTTCCTCTTGTCCTATTGCTGGTCATGAGAGAGGAGATCAGTATGTCCCACTGCACTCCCCCGAAGCTGCAGACTGTCATGAGGTCATCCCTCAGCCTTCTCCAAGCTGAACAAACCAGGTGACCTCAGCCACTCCTCTTAAGTCTTGCCTTCAAGACCTCTCACCATCTTGGTTGTCCTCCTCTGCACACACTCAAACTGTTTGATGTCCTTCTTACACTGAGGCACCCAAAACAACACGCGGTACTAGAGCAGAGCACAGCAGAGCAGTATAGGGTGGGACAATCACCTCCCTTGACCAGATAGCTGTGCTCTGTTTGATGCATCCCAGAACATGGTTGGCTTTTTTGTCTTCCAGGGCACACTTTTGACTCATATTCAACTTACCATTAATCCAGTTTCCCAAAGATCCTTTCACAGGGTTCCTCTCCAGCCTCTCCAGTGTTGCAAATAAAGACAACGTAACTAGTTGAAGAATAGTGAGTGTTCCATTTAAATTCCTTTTTGTGGTTTGTGTTCTTAAAGAATATTTTTCTTCTTCAATAATAAAGGAAATATTTATGTTCATACCTCAGTTCTTGTTTGACTTTATGATTCTCACCTGTCAAAAGTGATCTTAATGGAATGTCCTGGTCTTGCTTCAATCACCCATTCACAATTAAGTGAGTCCTTGTAATATCCTGGCCACCCTGGTGGTAAGATAACACCACTTGATGCTGTCAAATGTCCACCACATGGTGCTGAAATAAAAAAGCATGTATTCTTGTATGATATACAGTATTTCTAATAAAATATTGCATATTCAAAGAACCTGCAAAAATTGAATTAAAAAGCATAGAAAATATAAGTTTAATACAGTTAGCTTTAGTAGCCTAACACAACTAAATTTTCTACATTATGTTATGAGCACTTTGTTTTCTTCAGAATAATAAGCCCTGCAATGTATCTTATCATAGCTTATTGCATATGTTAACACACAGAGTACGGCACTTGATTATGCCAGTCTTCCTTCTGTTGAGAGGTACATTATATCATCAAAAAAATAATTCTCATCTTTTTTTTTGATTCAGTATGATTCCACATTTATGTGGAAATTTCAGACAAATTGTTCCAAGTAATTATTATCACTGTACTGTTCCACCTTTTGGAATAATCATTGAGCTCAGTGGAACTAATTGTTATAAATATTTCATCAGGTCATAGAATGGTTTAAGTTGGAAGTGATGTCTGGAAACCATCTAGTCCATTTCCTACTTGATATAGCAGATTGCACAGAACCATGTCCAGTTAGGATTATGCCCTCCTTCCAAAGACAGACACTCCACAGACTCTCTGGGAAATCTGTTTCAGTGTTTGAACACCCTTGCAGTGCAAATTTTTCTTATGTTTAAACAGAATTTCTTGTATTTTAGTTTGTGTTCACTGTCTTGTGTCCTGTCACTGCACACATGTGAGAAGAGTCTAGTTACACCTTCTTTACACCACCCCATCAGGTATTTATACATATTGACAAGATCCCTCTTGAGTCCTGAGCATTTTCTTCTCTGGTGGAGACAAGCCCAGTTCTCTCAGCCTCTTCCTGTATGACAGATGTTCTAAGTCCTTGATCCTCTTCATGACCCTTCACTGGACTCACTTCAGTGTGTTCACATTTTTCGTGTACTGTGGATCCCAGGCCTTCACACAGCACTCCAGACATAGCCTCACTAATGAATAGATGGTAAGGACTTGTCATTTCTTCTTAGCCTAATTCTCCTGCCTTTCTGTCAAGGTCCCTCTGAACAGCAGCACAAAGATATGATGTACCAGTCATTCCCCCCAGTTTCCCATCTGCAGACTTGCTCAGAGTGCACTCTGACCCAGCATTCAGTTAATTACTTAAGATTTTAAACAGTATTGGGCATGGGGTTGACCCTAGGGCTACATCATGATGAATTAGCCTCCAGATGGACTTCATGCCACTGACCACAAACATACAAGCCAAACAGTTCACTCAGTTTTGAGTGTTTTTCACTTTTCACTTCTCAAGTCCATACTTGACCAGTTTATCATTGAGAATCTTTCATGACAGTGTCAAACACCTTACTAAAACTGAGATAAAAATATCCATTACTCTCCTCTCATCCATCAGACTGGTCATCTTAATGCAGAAGGCTATCAGGTTGGTCAGGCATGATTTCCTCTTCATAAATCCATGTTGACTCCTCCCAGTCACCATTTTTTCTTCATTGTTTGGAAACAGTTTCAAGAGATGTTGCTGCATCACCTTTCCCAGTGATTGAGATGAGACCTGTAGTTCTTCAGATACTCCTTCTTTCCTTTATGAAGGTTGGAATTTGCTTTCTCCCAGTCTTCAGGAATCACCCTGGGACAAGTCAGCTTTCCAAGATATTGAGTGACCTTGGTCATTGGATGGCTTCTTCAGAATTCTTGGGTGCATCCCATCAAGACCATTCCTGTCTGTCAAATTTGCTTAAATGCTCTCAACTTGATCCTCCTCCATAAAAACAGGGAAAAAAAAAAAAGGTGTTGCAAGAGGGCTATTAAAATAACAGGGCTAGACATGGAGTATTTTTCAGAGCAGAATCAAAGGACTTTGGAGCAGGATTAAACAACAGCAAAAATGACAAAACGAATTCTGGAAAACATGAGTTCCTTAAAAAATTAAGCTGTCATGGCAGAGGGCTTTGAGATCTTCTTTTACCAAAGAATATGGAACAGTCTAACACAGGAACACTTGCAAGGTCAGGAAAATTTATCTTAGTATCATTTGTATTGTCCTCAAGTAGTCTGTGGTATCATTATCAGAAAATTCCACATTTCGGTACAGAAAATCTTGCCACTTTTCTTCTTTTTCTCTAAGTAGTGACAAAAAAACTTTTATACCATATGGGAGTGGATAGCAAAATTAATTTATGAATATCAAATTAATATGCCTACTTTTGATTTAATGTTTTTTAATAACAACCAAAAAAAAAAATCAGAGAAGTTATTTGATTTCACTTAGGACTTTGTGTATGTCTGTAGGAAGTTCTTCCAGATTTAAGTGGCAAATAAAAGCAACCCACAAACCGTGAAACACACACATTGAATTGTAATTGTCTCTGAAGCAAAATGAAATACCAGGAAAGTGTAATTTACCCTACATGTATACAGTGAATCAAGAAAGAAATTTATTTCATGGTGTTTTTTTCAATCAAATTTTGTCATATAAGCAAGAAAAGTTAGATGACTGCTGATCCTCACCTGACTATAACACTTCATGTACATCACGTATTTCAGGTGTTGTTTATAGACTGTTACATATACAAAGACGCAGAGCAATGTAACAGCAAAAAAACAATTGCTCAGAAATCTCGGATAACTAGATGCAAACTAAATAATCTCTAAACTAACTAGTGAAGTTGCTTAGTCCATACTATAATACAAACCCAGAAACTCAATTATTAAGAGAATCCACTTGAGAAAGGTACACATCCTAAATATCACTACTTTTTTCCATTAAAAAAAAAAACAAAGAAACAAAACACCAAATAGGCAAAATCTTGAAAAAAAGGACCCAAATCCAGTCTATTAGTTTAATCCTTCCCTCATTAAAAACTAAGTAAATAGCCTACAAGGTTCAGAAAAAAGGTTAAATGAGTGCTAGTTATGTATTTTCTGAAAAATATTTTCTGTAATCATTGTTCCTTTATCTACATATATGCAGAAATAATAGTGCAAAAAGATTACATTGAATACTTTAACAATTGTGTATAGAGTTTGAAAATGAGAAAAAAATCCTTTGATGAAAAACAACATGCTACTCCCTGCCTTGGTGTGGGCAGGGTTTGCTCTAGGAATAAAAAGAAAAAATCTGGTTCATCGTGTATCAGGATAATAAATCTTGCTAGTACAACATCTAGGTTCACATACACTACTTTCAACAGACTGCTAAAATGTCTTTTTTTTTTTTGGTATTTCTAAATTTTCTTTGAAATGCACAGTCTTATGAGAACTGAGTTGTCAAGTTGTCCAAATAAAAAACAAGAAAGTGATATGATCCAGATCCTTAAGTTATTGCAATGACACTGAAATTAATGGAGGTGTTATATTTACACCAATTAGAATGTTTGGATTAGTTTCTCCAAAAAATAGATTTTAATTTGATGTCTATGTATCTATTGTTTAATAAAAGGTATAGACTTTTGAACATTACTTTTAGAAAACATACTCTAGTCATTTATTAAATGCACTCATCTGCTTTGCCTTAGGACCTATCACTGCTAAGCCTGAAGGAATCAGTTTACTACTTCTTGTTTTATTTTCTCACTGTATTTCATTCTAAAGAGAGATTTGAACCTAAGTGGACATCATCTTAGGCTGTTTAGTCACCTAGGAAAGAACAAGCAGATAATTTTGGGTAATATAATGAATATTAAATATAGCTCTGATTTTCACTATATTTCACAGGAATAGATGTACTGCAACTTATAAGGTTACACACAGAAATGCAGGTATACTTTCATTTTGAGAAAATTAAAGGGATAAATTTTCAAAAAGGACTTTTAAATAGAAGCTTTACTTCGCTTTCTCTGTGGTAGATAATTATGTTCTTCAGCATGTACAGCTAAAACTGTTACAGCAGTTATAACTCATAACTGAGTAATGATGGTGACAATCAGAACTTGAAAACAATAGCAATCAGATTCTTAGAATGTCAATTTATTCCAATATAAAAGCAAATTATCTTGTTTCTCAATTGACTGGAAGAGTGTAAAAATAAGATGAATTAATAACTTCAGTTAAAGGAGTCATATTTATGTGCAAAATGTAAAAAGCAAGCTAAATTTAATTAGTGTTATTATTAGTAGGAGCAAAGTAAAGATTGTGCCCTTACCTTCACAACGTGGGACAGTGGAGCTCCATACTACATTTCCATCTTGCATAATACAGGTTATAGATTCAGAACCTTGAGTCTTCACAAAGCCATCATCACAGTGAAAGGAAACAGAACTTCCTAGAAGGAATCTGTCTCCAAAGCGCCTCCCATTTATAGGAATGCCTGGATCATGGCACTCATTCTGACCAAAGGCTGATAAAAACATAGTAATAATACTAGTAATAATAAAACCAATAATAGTAATAGTATTAACAACAACCACTTCCCCTTTAAATTGTCCCTTTTTCTTTTGAGGAGGAGAATAATACTTCGATTGTATTACAGTAATACATAACACCTATTACATAGTAGTGTATAATTCAAAGTATAGAAAATTCCTCAATAAAAAGTAAGTTTTAAATCCAATGACATTCACACAGATGACACAGATGGAATTTGGAAGCTTTTTACGTATGTGTGGCTTAGATACACATGAACAATTTGCCTAAATTTTCCTCTGGAAAAAATCCATCTGTTTAGCGTGTATCTTAAGGGAGCCAGGGTTGTTTAACCTGAAGAAAGGGAGGCTGAGGGGAGCCTTATCACTTCCTACAACTACATGAAAGGGCATTATAGCAAGGTGCATACACACTCTTCTCACGTGTAACAATTGACAGAACAAGAAGAAATAGCCTATTCTTTTCTCTTCCTTCTCCTTTTCAAAGGACAAAAATTACAAAATTTTCCTGTAAAATCAAAGGACCAATTTAGGCATCTAAGACTTAAAAAGGATTGAAATCAATGAATTTCAGCTTTATGCTGGCATCTTCCTAAATAACTCAACCTTGGTCACAAACACTATTATTTGATTATCTTAATTGACACAGAAACAGTGCAAAATGTCTCAAACACAACTTTATTGTCAATTAGCTCCTGTAACCTTAGAAGATAGTTTCTTCAGCTAATCTCCATATAAATAATGTCTTTCAATGATTCATAAAACTTTTAGGAGAGTTAGTGATCTATGACAAATGTAATAATGTTTTTTACATGATGGTGCTGTTACTAGAGTTTTCAATTGAGAGTAGTGTTTATTAATATATTTTCATATAAGCAAAACAGAAGGCTATCTGGTTTTTAAGCCTGGCTTCCCAAATTGAAACTTATGTTTTCAGTAGCATTTTTCTATATGCATGTGACTGGTAGGTCCACATTTAACAACTTTGGAACGGAGTGGCCAGTTGCAACTAAAACTAGTTGCAAATCTAGAAATTGCATTCTCAGAGATAATACATTCTTAAAATTCCTAAAGGAACTGTAGCCTGAGAATGATTCTAAATTAGTGCACTCTTATAGAAAAGACATCCGCATCAGATTACGTATGTTCTAGACACTAGAAAGACCACAGAGAGTAATTATTATGTGTAACCCCCCAAAAAAAAGATCTCTGTTCCTAGGAGTCTTTATTCTTAGATACTGCACCATGAAACTGGGGGGAAAAAAAAAAAAAAAGGAAAAAAAAAAAAGCAGGTTCCCAGAACTGTTTATTTGCAGTAATAGTGTAGTTACTCTCATATACTTCTATGCTTTTCAGATGAATATCTCAGTACTTGGGAACTAAGCTTAACGCTTTTGTGAACTTATCCCTGATGGTTCCACTGAGAAGTATATTAAATCACTTGCACTGGATGCTTTGATCTGAATGATCTGGACTTTAGTTATGTGTTCTGCATTTAGTGTCAACTAAAAAGGCTCTTAAATAATGAAGGGAATTCTTCAGCACTATCATAATTAAAATAAATAAATTATAAGGATTCAGACAAGCTAATGAACACCAGGAAGACAGCTGATAAGAGTGTAATTATATAAGCATCACAATTTACTTCCATATTATAAATATCTACTTTTTTTTTCATTATTATGAAGAAAGATGGCATAAGACTAGTCATGGAAGAAAAGCAGTTCTTACTTGTGTAAGTGATATTAAATCCTCTTCCAGTAGTAGAGTGATCCGACTGAAATTCAAGTCTTACTATGTGCCCACTACTAGCCAATTGAGAAGGGACCTCATTGCCAGAAAATGTGCCAAGAGGTGGTAAATCTGAAATCCCATCATCTTTGACTGTAAGGTAGTCAAATTGAGGTTCTACATCAAAGTCATTGAAAATCAGATGGATTCTGCTTCCTGGCTCTGAGATGATTAACCAAACACAGTTCATATTGTTCCCATACTCCTCAGGATAATTTGGAGAAAGAATAATTCCAGATGGTGTGGTGAAATTGAAGAAACATGAGACTAAAGGAAAGAAAATAACATTCTCAAAATACTATCCACAAACATTATAAATGCCTGTCTTTATATTATTTTTATTCTTGTAGAAAAGGATGCTGGTGCAGCCTGAATGTCAAAACTGTTACCCATACAAGCTGGAAATGTTTAACACTGCCAGAACATTTCTCCAGTATAACATGGTTTTATTTTCCCAAGTAAGTCTAAGTGATTGCATCAGGGCCTGCAAGGGATTCATATGTAGAAAATGCAAAAAAAAAAGCAAAACTAATGTCTGATTGTATCAGAATTTAGAAAAATTGTCAGGTTTGTTCTGAGATGAAAATGCCACTCCCAATTTTTTTTTCCAAAAGCAATATACATGAAAGTGCATTTAATGATCAAAAAAAATCAAGAACAACGGCCAGTTTTGTCTGTAGTATGCAAAGTTTATGATAATGATGCAAATAATAGTAGAAATTTAGACATGACTCAATCAAGAACTCTCAAGAGTATATGGTATGAACTTGTTTTACCCTATTTTCCCTTTGATAGCACAGAGCAAAACAAAAAATGATTCATAGCAATTCTCCTTTTTCACTCTTTTGGGCCAATGTTCATCAAGACATTTTCTAACTGATTTCAGTCATGAGCTTGTAACTGGTACTTTAATCAAAAGTACGGTATATTCAGAGAGAAGAACATTCACTGCATATTAGTAAACATAAAGGATAGCCATTACTCAGCTCTTCAAATATGTCAAACTGAACTCAGTTTATGTAAACAGATGTTATAGATTATTTTCTCTTCATAGCATATGTGCACATCTAACATTGAAGCACAGTAATATATTCCACATCAATATTCAACAGAACCTAATATATCAATCCAATGCAATGCAGGACCATGAAGAAACACAACTCCTGTATTCAAAGGGATTTGCAGCTGCACTGTCTCTGTGCCCAGACTTTACTTACTTAGACACATTTCAGTATTGCAAGGCATACAGAGAACTTTACCATAGGAGAAAAAAAAAAGTAAAAAGACCCACAAAAAAACCCCATGAAATCTAATCAACAACTCTCTCTGAATCCATCTACAAGCTTAACAACAAATATATTTTCTTTTTGAAACAAAATTCACAAAATCTTACCTAATCTTTTTCTATGTTGGATATTCTTAAATTCCTTATATTAATTTTCATGCTTTCTTAGTAGATCACCAAAAAAAATCCCAATCTTTTCTTATGTGGATCTGCAGGTTGCTTTGCACTGGCCCAGTGAAATGCGTATGTGACTCAGAGTCATTTTGAATACTTATGTGCTAGGAATTGTTCCCATTTAGAGTGTAATTCAACACACATTTACATTAAGAGTGTTAAGTGGTTCAATTAAATATAAAATGAGGGGAAAGAACATTCTAAAAAACAGTGCTACATAATGTTCCCCATAAATAAGCTACTGAGACCACTGAAAAAAAAAAGCTACTGAAAGCCTTCAAGGTATTTTGGAATGTCTTCATGTTGATTAGTCACAAATGCTAAGAAAAGCAAGAGGCTAAGGTCAGGAAAATAATACAGAAAAGAATATAACAATTCTTACAAACACAGCTGGGTTTGTTGCCAGACCACTGGTTATTTTGTTGACATGTAATTGTTCTCTCTCCCACCAGTTCAAAAGCTGCTTGACATTCAAAGGTAAGTGTGTCTCCATGCAGAAAACTGCTGCCAGTCCTTTTCCCATATGATGGAATTCCAGGGTCTCCACAACCTCCTTTCTCAATTTCTGAATACCAAAAAAATCAAATGCAATAATAAGGTAAATATATTTGCAAGCAATTTATATGTCAGTATCAGAAGTGCTATCAAAATATTTGGCATTATGCCTTAAACTAATATTTACAGCTGAAAGTGAACTAGAGGTAATTGGAACCTCTAGTAGTAACTGCCTCAAAGATGACTTTGGATCTAAAGTATTTTCACCAGCTAATAGCTTCCATGCCTGCATTGCTGCATTGATGAAGATAACAAAATATTCATGTTTAACTACATGTCTGAACTGGATTACAGCATATTTGAAATTAAAATTATAAAGCCATAGTCTCCATTCTAACCATGGAGACATACTATGTGTAGATCATTTTTCTGACAATGAACTACTAGTACTAAAAATCTCTTAACTCTCACATCTGTAATTCCACTTATAAGGCTATTAACAATATGATTAAAAGTATATAATTTACTGATAAAGTCAATGAATTTCAGTTTAAACACTAAAATACAAAAAAAAAACCAACAAACAAAAACAACAACAAAAATGCCAAAACCAAACCCAACAAAACACAAAACCAAAACCAAAACAACTGAGAACTTATTTTTTAATCTCGTCCTTCAAATTTAAAGCCAGCTTTTCCCAGCTACATTCAGTTAAGATGAAAATAAATTAACATTTTGGATTATACTTCATAGATATTCTCTAGGAGATCTGCTACTTAAATTATTTAATTTGTAGATCTTGAATCTTCATAAACAAACTAAGACTATAAAAAAACTCAAGTCTTATGAAATTTATAAATAACATGAATATTAGGTAAGGAAATATGCATGTAAATTGCCTGTGAGAGAATCACCTTACAAAATACTATACACATGGCTGCCCATCAGAAAATGAAGGTTCTTTTTTTTGCCATTACATTTAAAGCAATTTCTTTTAAATTAATTTGCCTTTTTAACAGAAAAACTAACAAAGGACTTCCGATGCTATAAACTGTGTTGCCACATATGTAATGAATTAATGTAAATCTGATTCAAATGAAAGTAGAGATAAAGTTCTTGTTTTTTTTTAAATATTTCACAGTTAATTCCAAAGTGTGAAATGTGAACCATTCAAGATAACAAGAAAATTCAACTCACTGAATAGTATTAAGGATGAATATGATTTCACACCATTCAAAATGTCTGCTGTCAAATATTGTTAAATATACTAATGTTAAATCCTGGCAGAAGTGTTTATCTTGATGCACCAACTCTAACAGAAATTTTAAGATACAGGATGACAGCATTATGATATTTGAAGTCAATCCACTATGTTTACACCCTTAAAGCAATCATGAACAGATCTCTGACAAGCAGGTTCAGAAAGGTGTGGCACATATTTCACAACATAACAGGTTACTCATCAGGATAAAAACATGTATATGTTGCTTTCTTGGTAATACATTATAGACTATTAAACAAAGTCTTGTTATCTTCAATTCCATGATAATTATTGTTCTATGTTAACACATAAAAGGTTTTGGAAAGACCTTTAAATGATTAAGAGTTAAAGTCTAACTTAAATTCTTTGGCTCTGACTCATAAAACCTACATTTTGCCTTGTAAACAGCACATGGTCTAATCACTGCTTCTACAGTCAGTGGACAGAAAAGGGCACTTTTTTTGTCATAAAATCTCCTGAGTTGGAAAGAACACACAAGAATCAAGTCCAGCTCCAGGCCCTGCACAGGACCATCCCCCAGAGTCACACCATGTGTCTGAGAGCATTGTTCAAATGCTTCTTGAACTCTGTCAGGCTTGGTGCTGTGACCACTTTTTTCAAAACCTCTTCCAGTGCCCAACCACCAGCTGGGGGAAGACACTTCTGATATCCAACCCTAAACCTCCCTGACACAACTTCAGGCCATTCCCTTGGGTCCTGTCACTGGTCACCACAGAGAAGAGATCAGTGCCTGCCCCTCTGCTCTCCTCACAAGAAAGTTATAGATTTCAATGAGGGTCTCCTCAATCTCCTCTTCTTCACATTGAACTTCAGCTACTTGTCATACAGCTTCCCCTCTAGATCTTCACCATCTTTGTGGCCCTTCTTTCAAGGGTCTCCAATAGCTTTTATAACCTTTTTATACTGTGGTGCCCAAAACTGCATACAGGAGTCAAGGTGAGGCCACAGTAGCGCAGAGCACAGTGGGACAATCACCTCCCTTAACAGCAATGCTGTGCTTTATGCACCCATTATTCTTTTATTTAAATAATTTGTTTTACCAGAAAGCTGAACAGTCACCTCTTAATAGAAAGCAACAGGTGTGGGGGTTTTCCCCACAGTCTACAGAACCTGTTCCAGTGTCTCACCATCCTCACAGTAAAGAATTTCTTCCTAATATGTAATCTAAATCTACTCTCTTTTAGTTTAGAGCCATTTCCTCTAGTTCTATCACTAAATGCTGTTGTGAAAAGTCCCTCTGCAGCTCTCTTGTAGGTTCCCTTTAGGTACTGGAAGGCTGCTCTAAGGTCTCCACAGAAAGGGCTGTCAAGAATTGGAATGGACTGCAAAAAGAAGTGATTGATGTATTTTAATTGAGGTATCACTTGAGGTATTTAAAAGATGTGTAGATGTGGCACTTAAGGACATGGTTTAGTGGTGGATTTGACAGTCCTGGATTAATGGTTGGACGCAATGATCTTAAATGATTCTATGACTCCATTTATTAAAAAGTGACATTTCCATTATATGTATTAACAACACAAAACTTAGGGAAGACAACGAAGGCCAAATTCAGGAGTTTGTATTTATATGTTTTTATATACTCTTCGTTTATAACTAGATCTAGAGTAGCAGGCATGTAATGATTGCCAAAATTTTTTTGTCCTCTGAGATTTAGCACAGCATTTTACTTCATTGTCCTTTTTCAACTTGATGCATTGTGTATATTTTTTCAACACATGCACCCATTATTCTGTTTCATAAATTACAGAGTCTATACATCAGTTTGTTAAAAAAGACAATATTCTTCAGACCAGTTCAACTGAAGTTATGTAGAGCTCTTAGAAAACTCCTATGGGATAGAAAATGTTCTTCAAATGACAAGCATAAACTCTATGCTAACCTATTTTAGTATGGCAATTAAAGCCCACTTCTTTTAGGATTATTCATTCAATGTTGGACTTCTTTTGATCTGATTTTTTAGAGCTGTGTGAACTTCATGATGTTTGCACATAAACTCTCAATTTTAAATTTAAACATCAGCTTCTTCTGGTTACCAAAATATTAACATTGATCTTACGCAATTGTTTTTGGCTTTCATGTGCTCTCTTTCAGTAGCCTGGGGAAACAGACTTTTCAACTTGTTTGTAAACTAAAAATATTTGCTCAGTTTCAGGGAATAATCTTTCTTTAATGTTAGAATAACAAAATTAGAGTTCTGACTATAAGATTATACCTCTCTGAATTTAATCAAAGGCATTTCTGTAGCTGTGTTTTCTTTCAAATGAAGAAATATAAAGTGACATTAAGCATCTAAATATGTACTTTGAGTACTATTTGAAAGGTGTCACATTGCAAACCAAGTCTTTTTTTGATGAAAAGTCTTTGCATTACTTTGACTTAGGTATCTGAAGTGTATAATAAAGTAATTCATAGATTATAAGATCTTGCACTCTTGAATTTATTATACTTGGTAGTAATTTACTTTTTCTCCTTGTTACTAGATTACAAATACACAGTTAAAACTAAATTCTTAGTGTTACTGTGTTGTCATTCATACTATCTGATATTCTAGCTTACATGGTAAGTAAATCATCTAATCATCACTAAATCTGGATATAAATTTTACCAGAAAAATATCAATATTAACCTCACACATTAATAATTCAGATATATAAATACAAATTAAATTAGTCTTTTAAACACACATGGGTTATGCAAAAATTCCTTATTTTAAATAAAAGATACATAAATAAACTTCAGTACTTCAAGGTCTATCAGAAAGTTGAAGTCAATACCTCTAAAACCTAAACACATTAATTTGACAACATTTCATAATCATTATCTCAGCTATAGTCAAGAGAGGGTAAGGCAAGCTGTGTACTGGCACAGGTATACAATTATCCAAAAAATCCCAAACAAAACATGCAAACTGTTTTATAAGAGGTCAAAGAAATTCATGTTTCAAATACAATAAAACATAATTTATTTTATTTCCTTGTTTTCCTCATACCTCTCTCTGTTAACAGTCATAATACCTGATGCAGGAAAATCTGATTTAAAAACCCAAAAAACCCCATATATAAAGAAAACTTTATACAAAGAGAAGGAAGAGAGAGATATGCTCAGGACTGCAAAATAGGACATAAGTAAAGGAATGATATTATATGCACGATTCCTGAAAAGGAACATAGGAACACCTACTGAAAGAGAAAATGATAAATCAAAACTAATAGAAAAAATATTTCAGGTAACACATAATTGGACTTTAAAAGTGGCTATTAAAGCTAAAATGAGGTTGGCTTAAAGCTAAAAAGAGGGTGGCCTTACATGATAATTTTATGGATGATCACAATTTTATCATTATTCCAGTAAATTTCTTCAAAGAAATTTTACAGTGCAATTTATTATTAGCCTCCAACTATAAAAAGAGAAGGCCTCCTTCACAAATCATATAGTTCCCAGCAGCATTCTAAGAGATTCTCACATTTTCTCTGAAATGTTTTGTCCTTGCTGTTATCAAAAAGACCACAGATCTTATCCAGTAGATTAAGTTTTGCTGCTTCTACCTTATTGCATTCTGTATCAATATTAAAAAACAAACATGACTTTAGAATCAGATAGATGGAAAAACAACATGAAAAACTTTAATAGGAAGCCCATTTAGGCTAACAGTTCCCTACCATGGCATATGGGTGGCTGGATGGTAATAACATCATATTTTATTACATCTGATAAAAATCCTTGAAAGCAATGAAACTATTAAAGCAAAAAACAAATCAAACATTTACAACAAATATATTCTTTAATATTTACTGTGTACTTAAATATGTTACTACAGAATGCAGAAAAATAAAATGTTGGCTTGTTTACAACCAATTTTACATGTTCAGGGGTAAATGCAGATCACATCTGAACAGGGATGAGGAAGAAGCTTTTTGTAATTTGTAACAGAAAAATATTTGATATGTACTAACTGGTGATACAGCAGGTGAAATTCGTTATCAATAATTGTAGAAAAGTAAATCTGAAAATAACCATTTTTATGAGTTTGCAGGCACAGTGATAGGTTCTGACTTAACAGGACTAAGGAACAGGAACTCTGGCATACTAAAGATAGTTCTATGAAACTGTAAGCTATTGAAAATGATAAGAATTGCTGGCAAAGGAATAGTGAACAAAACTGATAATAGTATTCTGACACCACAAAAAACCTATTTCATTTTCATGTTAAATTTTGTATGTAGTTCTACTCCTTGGCAATTAGAATTAGTGGAGGAAAACAAAAGATCAAAGTTACTGAGGACTAATTAAATAGACTGTCAATCTCTTTTTTGGGAGGTGAAATATATATGTTCAAAATATGACTGGGAAAAGTACATGGAAGAAAATCTTACTGAGAGACAAAGAAGTACTCAAGGCATGCATCACTGAAAACAGAAAAAACAGGGAAAGTACTCTTGGATTATCTCTGTCTCTGGATTTATCACTGTCCAATTCACCATTCCTTCCTTAAAAATCTATTTTTGTCAACATGCTATTGGCTTCTGGTCTCATTGTAGATTTTTCTTTTAGCGTTTTGTGATATGGAACATGATACTGTTCAAATTGCAGTGTTCATCTTCCCTTACTAGAGTAGAGCCTGGCTGTACAAAAGGCTGAGCAGTGCCTTGAACAAAATTTAGCACAAGGTTATGCTGTGGAAAGCAAGTTATCATGTTATCATGGAAAATAGGTGTACTGGTTCTGGTTTAGTCCTTTCCTGGTAACTGAGTCATAACTAAGGAAGTATTCCATCTCATTTCTTTATGTAAGCAAAGACATAAAAAGGAGAGTCGGAAGTCAGGGGTCAGTCCTCCTTCTGGCAGTGCTGGAGAGCAGAGGAGCTCCCTGCAGTCACCCTTGGTGTGGGAGTGGGCTGTAGGTGTGGGTCTGCTGATCAGCCAGCCGGGTCAGGAGGAGGCGTCCTGAGATACAGGACCAGCAGTTGTTTTGGTGAGAGGGAAGTGAAAACTTGTTTTCTTTCTCTTTTCGCCTCATGTATATATGTGTAAATATATATAAACTGTTTTAATTCTATGGAAGTTCAGTTTTGTGGGGTTTTTCCCCTCCCCTTTCTTTTTTTTCACCTGTGGCCAGGAGGGGTCTTTGAGGCCCCTGTCCTGGGCCTTTTGGTTCTTGGCATTTGGCCAATTTCAACCGGTCACAATAGGAAACACAGGGAAAAGGAAGTGCAGCTGCCTCGGAATTTATCAGAATACCATAAGGATGAATATCATGAAAAGGTGAACCATGGAATGAGACGAAAGGCAATAACAGAACCTGTAGAAATTAATTTTTGTCGTTAAAATGAAGAGGAAAAGCTAGCTAGCAGAAAAGGAGAATGAAGAACATTTTTACTTTTCTAGAAAAAAGTCTTGTCTAGGTAATAAAAGTTTAAATAAAATTAAGTGAAGGGCAGGATAGATAGAGAACAGTTTAAGGATCATTTAGGAAATGTAGACACATTTAGGACCTAATTAAATTCACATTAAAGTACTTAAACTGTAGCAGTCTGTGAACTATTAGCAATTATCTTCAAGAACTTTTGGAGAACAAGGGAGGTCCCAGATGACTGGGCAAGGTCACATGTAACAACTGTCTCAAAAACAGGAGAAAAGAGGACCTAAGAAATTACACAAATACCTATGTATACAATTTGTCCCCTCAAACTGGAAAAAAAATTTTATTCTTTCTCTTCCTTTATGATGGAATATCCTTGAACATCTTTACCTAAAATTATCTTAAGTCCTGACACGAAAAACATGTTGGTTGTCTAGAAAAGACAATCAATTAGCTATCAGTATTTTTCAAGTGCAAGCAAATCCTGTGAATAGGATTGTAAAGCCAACACTGACCCTAAGCAAAGTAATGGAACAGCTAACACAAGAGTATATTGCTAAAAGGGTTAAAAGATAAAAATATAATTACCATCAGTTAACATGATTTTATGGAAAATTGGCCATGTCATACAAACAATATGATTTTCAGATTATAAAATCAGTTGACACAGTATATTTGGACTTCTTTCAACCGTTTAAATTAGTGACACATGGCAGCCTAATTAAGAATTGGCATGATAGAAAATTAATTTAACACACATTAAATGGATTGAAATTAGATAATTATAGCATTTCAAGGCATAAATATGAATAAAGAATTATCATTACACAATAGAACTTATTCAATTAGCTTAATATATATTTTTAGCCCAATTCTAACCATTTGTTACACAAATATTACAGCAAAATAGGAAAACAATATTGCCATAGGATTTTCCAGACGCTATAGTGCTGTGACATATATTATAGGTGTACATATATTCTTGTACATAAGTACCTACAAAAGCACTCCTTTTTCTCATATTCTTACAAAATCCAAAACAAAACAAAACAAAAAAAGAAAAAAAAATAAAGAAAAAAGAAAACAACATCAACATTTCAAGCATATGGCAGCTGAGAATTTTGTAAAATAAAATTAATGACAGATAAGAATACATTATTTTCCCTGAGAATCCATTTCTGTAACTTGCAGTGTGTAAAGACTCTCTAAACACGAGGAGTGATGAGTACAGTTTCACAAAACAAAATGGAAGACTAAAATGGGTATCCTATGTGGGATTTGTTGGACCTTCAAGATCAGTATGCATTTAATGCAGATTATAAAGAAGTGCTCAAATGAAAAATGTTAGCTTTGGATAAGGTTAAAGCAGGAGAAAGATACCTTGGTAGTACTATTTGGAATGGGAAAGGCAATTGCACTGCAACCAAACGTACTAATATTAGTGCAGTGTGGATAGCCAAAAACCTTAATTTTACTTTGTTATATTTCAATAAAGAAGCAAAAAAAAAGTACTCTGAAGTTAAAAAAAGAAAAAGGAGAAAACATCTTTAGGCCCTACAGTCCTGCCCTTGCAGAACAAATCCTGCCCTCCAGTGCTGGACTCAGTCCAGCAACTTTTAGCAGTTTTTGGCAATGCGCAATTTCCCCAAGATCTTAAAGTTTCTGTCTTTGATCAAATTTGACACCTTATTGATGTGCACCCTTTCCATCCATAGAGAAGTTCTGGTTATTCTTATCTATATCTTTATGATTACAATTTTTTTGTTGTGCCTCCTTCTGTGTTGGCTTGTGTCCCTTTGGCCACCTGAGAGTTCTGGTGTCTGATTAAGGAAGACAAACTTTCTTTTCCTTTCCAAAGATGCTAATGTGACTAAGGCTTTAACAACAAGACTTTTTGCTCCCTAACACAACACGCTTTCTGATAAACACAACATAACATTAAACTACTCTGCAGACAAATAAAGGGAGTCTCACAGCTTAGAATTCAGTTTGGAAGCAATTTCATATAAACATATCAAAATGGTGTATACCCACCTGTACACGTAAATATTTTGTAGGGATAGCATACGTACAAGAAGGCAAAAACACAAACAAATAAAATTTGTGTTCTTTTCAGTGAGAGCAATTAAAAACCTGAAATCTCATAGATGCATGATAGAAAGTCTTCATGACCACTAACTATTTGACTTTGCATACATAGACCGAGTTTCTCAATCTCAAAATTCCATTCAACATCTTGGTTTTCTGCTTTCACACCCCAAAGAAAAAGGAAGGACAGGTTGGGTTACGATGGGGACTTAATAGCGCTGGGGTTTTTTGTGAATAAAAACACTCCCTCTGAATATTGCTTGTCTGTAGAGCTAACTCCACAAACCTAAAAACCCCAGCAAATTGCACATGAAAATCCTGTGTCTGTTACTGTATAATAAAACTTAACTGGCATTCATGGAGTCACCAATATATAATTAAAATCTGTTAATTAAAAAAAAATTGATTTTAAAAAAGCGTTTGACAAGTGTTACTAATATTATACCTGTGTATCTATTTATTTATTTCCTTTATGTTTCCATGCACACTGGAAAATACCATGATCTTACACACTGTGTGCCCACAACAATAAAACTCTTATGTTGTATCTGTTCTATCCTGGCATGGAGACAACTTAGAGCATTAGATTTGCAGTTTCCATATTTTTACAACCACAGGTGGAACTCATATTTTATTTTTAAATGCTACAGTGAACTAAAAACTAAGGACAAGAATCTAAAGATTACATCTCAAACAACACTTACTCTGCCAGTTACCTTCAGGGTGTCAAGCCACCACACAACACAATTCTTGCGATCTCAGAAAGTTGTGTGATTTCTACTTACATTTATGATTTGATGAGATGAATATATATACAATAATGGTAGGCTGACTATTATTAACTTCCAGCCTGGAAAGAAACGTTTTGGATGTGTCGGGGTCATGCACACCATGTTCTCCTGATTACATTTAATATTGAATATAGACGTATTGTGATGCTCTGAATAACACTATTTTGTGAAGTTTTATTTCAAGTGATCTATTCCAATCAAATTTTAAAAAGTAATATCAAAGAGAAACTTTTTATGGCTTCTAGTATAAAGCTCAAAATCCTGTACAGGGGTAGAAATGTGACAGGAAAAGATTTATTATATAACAAGAGCAAAAGGCAATGGTTTTAACTCATTGCCATGTATTGAAATTTTAGATTTACACAGGGGGAAAAGCTGAAAAAGCATTTTGTTGCCTTTTTCTTTTTTTTCCCTCAAAGACCATAAGGGGGTAAAAATATAAATTTATATTAATGTTGTCCCAATCAGGGTACATATTCTGGTGAAAGCACATCTAAATGTCTATACTATAGAGAAGCAAAATCATCAGGCGTAGTCAGATTATTTTATATAATTTCAAGCTTGGCAGATGAAAAGAGAATCCCAACAAATAGGTTGCACTCACTTTTCATGAGTATATTGTAAAAATGAATGGAAATTTAAAAAAAAAAAGAAAAAAAAAGTTGAATGTTTTCTTTGACATCCAGTTTTTGCTAAAATCCTTTAAAATTCCTCCTCTTTTCTCTACATATATTGTTTCCAAAATAGCACAAGATGAACTTATGGCCATGGTTTCAAGCAGTGAATTAGTTTTTGAACCAAACTCAGCTACTCATGATATTTGGAATCATAAATCCAACAAAGTTCAATTGTAAGCTGAATAATCTTGAGAAATAATACTCACCAAAAGTCAGTGATCTTTTCTACAGCACACTAGTAAAATGCAATAGGAGAATTAACAGATACACGTCTTTTTATCATGTTCTCTATAAAAGTGACTGTACAAAAACGTTTCACTAACTGTTTCCAACAGTTTTCTGTCCTATAGACAGAAAATTACAAGTGGCAAAAAATGTAAGATTGCAATCTGCAACTGCAGATTATAGAAAAAAATCCAAACTATTTATATATTTTGATTTTGCCTTTTTTTTTT
>VWZF01001079.1:126463-286063 GCA_013396755.1 Sclerurus mexicanus
TTTTTTTTTTTTTTTTTTTTAGTATTTGAATTCTCAGTTCTGCAACAAAGGCTGTGCAAGTGCACACATGCTAATACCACTCCCTGGCATTGAAACAAACCCAAGCATACTCACTATCTGAGAGAAATGATCCTCCCCTAACTTTGTTTTCCTTTCAAAAGAGAGGAAACACATATCAAAGGCATACCTAGACATAGACTGGAAACAGTTTACATATGTATTTGCAAGGACTTGTACTTCATTTATTTTTTAGACTACAACTAATCATCTTAGAATAGTTGCAAAACATACATTGCTTTGTTGTGTGTTCTACTTGTGATGACTTTGTTAAAATAAAAAGTACTCTGCTTTCTAATAGTTCCTTAAGCATCAAGCTATTCTTTGGACACTGAAAGGAAAAATAAAGACCCTTTGAAAACACTAAAAAACACCAAGCCCACAAGCAAATTGTAAAGGAACTGCTCTTTTAAAATCTTTCCGTGAAGTGTGCATAATGTCCTACACAAGAAAAGATTGGCCATGGCCTGGAAAGGTCAGAGGAGAAGTGAAGGTACAAGGGAATAGCAGACTGGTCTCTATTTAAACACAAAAATATTAAAACTGTCTAACACCACATTTTTTAAAGCTGTAATATCATATTACAGACCAAATCAATGGCCAAGAAAGGTCATTGGTACAGCTCTCCAAATATCATTGATTTCTGAAACTATACTGCTGTTTACTGCTTTAATATCAAGGTTTTCACCAACAGTCAGTGAGTGCAATGTATACAGCTTCATATTTAATGTAGTTCATTACTCTTTGCACTTAAAAACTTTTATCTACAATGTTATATCAACTATCTTATAAAAACACCCAGACTATATTTTAGAAGATCCATTTTCTAGTAAATGTCATTAGTTCTTCATGATTTGAATAAAATTGAGTTTTCGGAACTGTTTAGATACAAAACAGAGCATGCAAGTACACACAGTACTAAGTAAGACATCACTGCAGTTTTTTGTTAACCTAATTCAGCAATTGTCACATATAATAAAGTCTGAATGGATTTGATTTTTATATGCTACCATATATACCATAAGAAATTAAACGCACAAAATCTAAAATTTGTTCTGGATAATGCTATAGATTAGGAACTATTGTTTTTCTTAAATTTCATAGGAACATAAAGATAAGCCATTATTTCATCTGAATAGCAATAACCACCCTTAATTTAAATTGCTAATAAAACAGAAGAACAATTTTAAAAGGCTGCTCTGGAGGATATGCTGACTTTGTAGCAGGTGGAGGTGATCGTATGTCAAATCAATTTCAGTCAAAGTGTGAAATTAATGTCTGTTTATGAGCTGAATAGATAAATCACACAGTTGGTGAAAGGATTGGCAAAAGAAAAAAAGTACTGAAGAATTTTGAAGAACTCTTTAGTGAAATGAATCAGTTCTCTACAGAGGATCTTACTAACAGACATCTTCAACTGATGCTTAATATTCTCTACAGATCTTACTTGAGTAACAACTACCAGTATTAATTGTGTTTTCAAAAGTATTTGAAGTTTAAATTTATTTCTACATTTGAAATCTTGTGATATTAGGAATTATTTGACACTTAGTAATCAACCCTGACATTTAAGAAATTCAATAAATGCTATAATGAAGGCACAAATGATGCAGAAACTGTCTAATGACCCAAACCTGAACATCTTTTGTCTTTTTATGGTGTAACTACAAAAAGGAAATCATACCAATAGACAACAAAATCCTGAAAGCTCATTTTAATGAGCTAATTTAGCTTAAAAAGATGGAAAATATACATATCAACAAGAAAATCCATGTCTTTTAAAAATCGTAATAAAGGCTAAAATAAATCTACTATATAAAAATATCATTATATGGATTGAACAAAATTCCAGTACAGCATTTCTAAGACACTAAATAAGCTTACACACTATACTAGGAATTAGTGGTGGAGGTGGTGTACAGTGACCTGGGCAATAATCAGGACTCCAAGGATTTGGATGAAATCCAGTGCAGGTGAAGGCTTGTATGGAGCAAACTGATGTCATACACCAGCACCCTGCTGAAAAAGGACTGGGCAGACACTGAGGCAGCAGCTGTGTATATCCTGGTCTGCCAGCTCCAGCAATTCCAAGAGAACCTCTATGCCCTCTTCCCCTCAGCCCTAGGGGCTGGCATCTCAGAAACACCATCCCACCAGGTCAGGCCCCTCAAAGGAAATGTGGATAATTGCTCTCCTTCCTTGTCCATGCTGGGCTTAGTCACAACACACATGTACACACACACACTTTTCCCTAACTAGGAAAAGAAAGAAACAACTAAGGGCACTAAAGCCACATGGACAAGTCGAAGTACTTGCTCAGGTGTTTGTACTACTCCAGTTTAGTCCTCCTCAGAGGATTTGTATTCTTCTTTCAAAGAAGATTAACCTGCAGTAATGAAGGGTCAAAATGTCACCGAAGAAGAACCCTTACATAGAATACTCAGCTAAATCTGTATTTTAAATTTATTTTACTTTATTAATTTTAACATTCCTAAGCACCTCCTTGCAGATGTAAAAGACATTTTTAAAAATAAAAGGTAACTCCTATTCCCAGGGTTTTATCACTGGTATTGATCAAAGAACACCAGTTTCTATAACTGGGTGTGTCATAAAAATCAGAACACGATCTTTGTACATTATAACATTAAATATAAGTTAAGATATATTATTTTAAATTTGGATGCAAAATTAACTGAATTAATTTTGTGGTATGCAATGTATTCTAATAAGTATGAAAGGAAACCACAAAGATTTTGGGTGTATTTTGAGGTGAGAGATTATTCAGTCTTTGAAATTATACTAATATGTGAAATGCCTTTTACATATCTATAAACGCATATATATATATATATATGTATTTTTAAATGGCTACCATAAAGTCTTATCTGGAAAGTCTTATCTGGAAGCAGAATTTTGTGTACAGTATATTAGGGTCACTTTAGCTTTTTCTTCAGCTTGTAATAAGAGCATACATTTAATATTTTTTTAATTTATCAAATTACCCTGTCTTGTTTCATAAAAAAGAACTATTAATATGCTGACATTATGCATATATATTCACAGAAAACCCTGAGAGAGTTGAAGTAAAAAAAAAATATTGTGTATTTTTAGGTTCCAGATAAATATTTGCTTCAAGAAAAATTACAATAATATTTCATTTTGCCTTAGAGAAAAAAATTAAATATTTATCAAGATTATTAAGCCAATGTTTTCTCTAAAGTTTATTGACTTCAGGGTCAACTTATCACTTCTCATAGCTCATTTACACATTTCTTCCGATAGATACACTTAAAAAGCCATCAATATTAGAATTTTTTGACTTGGTAGTGCTAGGTTAGCTGTTAGACTCAATGATCTCAAGGGTCATTTACAAACTAAATGTTTCTGTGAATGCATCAATACAGTCCAAGGTGTGTCAGACATTATATCATTTAATCAATTCTTTCATTACTGTTGCAAAAAAGTTGGTTACTTAAAATTACATAGTCAGGAAAATAAAGCTTAAACCAAGTGGCACCACTGATGAGACAATATGAACAGCTGACTTATTGCTCCTTTAAAATCAAGCGTTTGATTTTTAAAACCATAGTGTGGGTGTCATGCACCAAAGTGCTTCAAAACTGAAGTGTAATATAATACTCATGGTTTGGTCCTTGTAGCAAACAAATACAGAAAACTGGCAGAAAACTAGAACACTTTTATAAGAATTTATCATAGTCATAAAAAAATGGTAACATTCTATCTGTTGCTAACTGTGATATATTTTTCTGTCTGACCATCATTCGCAGAAACTTTAGAAATGAATGGAGGATGTTCAAGATACTGCTAATCAGTTGTAGACATGAAAGGAAATTCTGAGTATGTTGCTACTTTGTGAATTAAATAAGGCAAATTACTAAAATAGAATTATTTTGACTTAAAGAATAAAAGAAATAATGTCATTATTGTCACTGGACAGTTAAATTTATGGTGAGTAGATTGCAATGTTTTCCATATTAAAAAATTAACCCACAAAACAAACCCCCCCAAAAAAACAAAAAAAAAAACAAAACCAAAACAAACAAAAAACAAACAACAACAACAACAAAACAAAGAAAAAAAACAAACAGGAGAATGTTTTAGCTGGTAAAAAGCTATTACAAATTTCTGTTTACTTAAAATGATTGTTCTACCAAACTTTCAAAGTACAAAGAAACAGCTGTCAGAAGTAAAGAATAAACAAACAGAAACCCCTCACAAAAGGTCAGCTATTTATACTTAATTCTCACATATAGATTATTAGAATCTTATTTAGAAGTGCCAGGTTTGTTTTTAAAATTTGTTCCTACCCAGTCCTGGAGAAAGATTATCAAATATTAATAATGTTGGAGGTTTTTTAAATACAGCTATCATAAAACCTAACTTTAAGAAAAGTTTAATTAAAATCTGGAAATAACATTTATGTTAAAGTCAAACATACTGAATAATTAACATGGATAGAAAACTATAAAACATTTTACTTTTTTAGCATACAATAAAAATGTCTGAGCTGTTTTCTACATAGAATATGTTTAATCATGATGTGAAACTACTTTCCAAACAAGTTTGGCTAGAAGAATGATCTTCACTGGCTAAGTTAAAACATAACAATTCTCTCTTATTCAGAAGTAATGTTATTTTTTTCAATGTTTAATATTTTTATGAAGAGAGGTAAACAAAGGATTTCAACTTAACCTGTTAAGTCAGTTGCTGAAAATATATGAATGCACACAGCTGTAATATGGAGGGGAAGGGAGAGGGAGGCTTCCCAGCTACAGTCATATCATAAAACTAAGAAAGAGTATATGTGCTGTGTACTGGCTGTAGTTATAAATTCTGAAAGACTTTTTTTTTTTTATTTTACTTTTTAAATTCTGAAGTTTAAGTAACAGAGTACATTAGTAAAGAAATTTCTCAATGAAATCAGAAAAATAAAAATGTACATATATCAGGTCTGTAAACCATACTATTTTTAACATACACACTCATTCAGAATATTGAGAATGTCCATGACTAGCACAAAAGGATGCATTACTTTAAAGGTTATAGCAAAAGATGCTAACACATTTCTTAAGCAGTATAACTGAGTGAAAGGTAATCTTAAGCTGACTCAGTTGAGTAACAGACATTGATTTTTTTGCCTGTGGAGCATAGTTGAGCATAATGATGACAAGATCTGAAAAGTGCTCTAATAAAAATATAACATTAGAAGCAGAGTTACACAATTAATATAAAAATGAAAAAGGAAAAAAATGCATTTACTTAACAAATTTGTACTCAGACTGGACTTTTCAGTGTTTTTATTTTGTTCATTTAGGAGGGAGAAGAAGAGTTATGAGGGTTTGCATGCTTACTCCTTTTCACACTTTTCACTAAGCTTCTGTTTGCAATTGTTTAATAAAGGATCATATCATAAACAGAAATTTGTTCTTACCCAGTACTGCCTGCTTGCATAAACATACAATACACTCAACCAATTAAACAATTTCACCATGATGTTATGCTCCTCAAGCTCATGTGTATTTTCTAGATGAAAAGCGGATTCTCTCTGTCACCCCAACCACTACACAAAACTCAGTCAAAGATATTCTCCACTATTAAAAATTACTTTGAAACTCTTACAGCAATTATTCGTAACTTATTATGCCTCTTTTCACTCTATTAGTAAGCTACTGGTGGTATTATTCATTTCTGTAAAGAAAATTCAAGGATGTTGAAACGGAGAAATGCCTGCTGTAGGCTTTTGGAAACAGTATACTCTAAAAAGGTCATACAAACATATAGGAAAGCTTGTTTGTCTGAAAATAATTGATAATATACTGTGGTAGAAATTAAGTGACTGACATTTGCCCATCCACAAAACTAATCATCACTGTATAGGACTCCAAACAGGTTCATTCATACAATATAATGGAGAAACTCTTTTACAGCTCACAAACCAAATAGCTTTAACGTATGAAAATATTCACATAAAACATGAAACTTATTTATTGCCTGCCCTCCAAAAGCACACACTTATAATAATGCCTGAATTATAATGCACAGGAACAAAATACAAAAAGAAAACTTAATATACATGAAATAGATGTAAGAAAGAGAAAAGCTTAGAGCAAAATAGGAAACTCAAAGCTTTCATTGAATGACTTATGAGTTGTTTTCTTTCTAAGCATTACTGTACATGTTGATTTTGCTGTGTGTACATCAAATTGTGTGAGTCCCAAAAAATCATAATTCTATTAATTTCTTTCAGCACAGGTTTTATCAAATCTCCAAGCAGTAACACAGCTTTATATCAATATTGGTAGTGCAATCACATTTTTAAGGTAGTTGTAAAAAACTGCACTGATCTAAGGTTTACTAATAACTGTAGCTGTATGCAAAAAGACATTTATCTGAGTAACTGAAATATGTTTCTGAAAGTATTTTTCTACTAGTCTCAAGAGGAAAGAAGAATCTTCTTCCAAACAATCATAATGAAGAGCTTAAAGCTTAACCACTCAGTTGATCAATACAAATTAGGGTTGTAAACCTGACATTTTCAGCTGCTTGCAGGAGCTGATATACTTCCTGACATCTCCAAGAATTCTTAATAACTTGAAATTACATAAAATGCTAGGATTATATCACTGAGTCACCAGATTTCTTTTATGACACTTTTGTGAACTAAAGGAGAGGCTAGTGAAATAACTTAATTACTTTATATACCCGTGTAAAGGCAGGAATAAAAAATTAGTTCTAAACAGGCTATAAAACAGATGCTGTTATCAAGAAGTCTGGAAGTGAAAAGATTAAATATTTACATCAGACTGACAGGTTTATGGAGTTGAATGGGAGAAAAATATCAAGAATAATAAAATTCTAAAAGATGCACATCTAAAATGTCAAGCTGACCGTCTTCTGCTTTTTAGTCAATGTGGTACAGCTGATAGGACCACAAGCAAGGAAAGAGACCTGGGGGGCCTGGTGGATGGCAAATTGGATATGAGTCAGCAGTGCCCTGGCAGCCAGGAGGGCCAACTATGTCCTGGGGGGCATCAGGCACAGCATCACCAGCTGGTCGAGGGAGGGGATTGTCCCACTCTGCTCTGCACTGGGGCAGCCTCACCTTGTGTGCAGTTTTGGGCACCACAATGTAAGAAAGATATTAAGCTATTAGGGAGTGTCCAAAGGAGGGCAATGAAGATGATTCCCTTGAAGGGGAGCCGTACGAGGAGCAGCTGCTTGGTCTGTTCATTCTGAAGAAGAGGATATTGTGGGGCAACCTCATTGCAGTTACAACTTCCTTGTGAAGAGAAGAGCAGGGGCAGGCACTGATCTCTGCTCTGTGGTGACCAGTGACAGGACCCAAGGGAATGGCCTGAATTTGTGTCAGGGGAGATTTAGGTTGGATATTAGAAGGGTCTTCCCCCAGAGTGTGGTTGGGCACTGGAACAGGCTCCCCAGGGAAGTAGTCACAGCACCAAGTCTGGTAGAGTTCAAGAACCATTTGGATCATGCTCTCAGGCACATGGTGTGACTCTGGGGAATGGTCCTGTGCAGGGCTACGAGTTGGACTTGATGATTCTTGTGGATCCCTTTCAACACAGTATATTCTGTGATTCTGTGAACCTAATGATCAGCTGGTTGCACAACCCACCTTGCACCTTAACATCCACAGAGTACCCATTTTTAGATGTGGCACACCCGTAACGTGAGGAAAATAAGTCAAATTCAGGCCCATTACTCACCTCATCAGTCCTCTATTTTGGTTCCAACTGCAACCTAACATCATTGCTTGATATTGTTATGAAGCTTAATTTCACAGTATCATGTTACATTATCCTGACCTGGGTATGCCTGGGTATGCCTATGTCTAACTCAGCCATTTAACAGGCCAGCCATTTAACATTTAAATCAACCATTTAAGCATGCTTGAATCAATATTAAGAAATTATATAAATGAAATATAATGACCAAAATATTACATCAGATCACATGTGCTGGGCAAATCTGTTCATGAATGGTCTTCACTTGTGATCAAAAGAAAATAAAAGTGCAAGCCCAAGAAGAAAACTAACTTAAAAAAAAAAATAAAATTGCATCAATAAAAAATTACTTTAATTACAAATTCTTCACCCACTGTATTTAAAAAGTCCCTGCTTTAGCCCATGACCATCAATGAATTGTAAAAGAAAGCTTCCTTGTAAAAATATAGTCTTAGAGTGTCATTGTTACAAAAATACTTTGTTCATTCAAAACATGTACTTTTGGTGAACGTAAACCAATTTAATCAGAGTGCTCAAAAGATAATCCGTATTTAAAATTTTTTGGGACTACAGCAACTTCATCAAGTGAGATTGGCAACAACCTTCAACAATACCAGATAACCATTCAGGAAGTTCACAGTATTGAGATGACATATGATCATATCAGATATGTTCCTTGTGTGCAAAACTACACTGTGGTGGGTTTTTTTTCACTAAAGTCTCAGTTAAAAGGAAAAATTACATTAGAAACATAATGAACTTACAGTCCAGTTTGTTAATTTATTTTCTAAACAGCTCTGTTGAAATTCTGAGAGTTGTGTAAACAACTGCCTTAATACTGTGGTTTTTCACTCTAAATATGTTTTTCTCTCATTTTTCTTAGTTGAAAATTTTATTTTTGAAGCAGTACTCTATACAAAAATGTTAGTGGTTTCTATCATGAAATCTCAGCTGTGAAATACATAATGTAATTCTGTTTTCTTTGTGTAGAGTGACCTGGTAATCTTGGCTTCAGTAAGGAAAATTGTTGTAGAATATAATGAGAAGAAGATTTCAGTACAGATACTTGGATGCATTTAGGTGTGGTATTACAATAAATCTTGTTCTTCAAGGACAGACCAATTTAAATTTCTGGCCTTTTCACAGAAAAGATGCTTTCAGAAGATTCTTTCAGAAATGTATTAAACCATTCTGTTAAGATAGCTAGGATCTACAACAGACAATGAAGGACTTTCAAGTACAGTCTATAAAATAGCTTTTAAAAAAGGTAACTGTAGGTGCAGATTATTCTTCAGCCTTTTTATTTTTTTTTTCTTATGGGTTAATAACTTTCTGTTATAGCTATAATAATATGATTCTAATATGGTTTAGAAAGTTTATCATCAAAGTTAAGGTTTCCTGTAGTGTCTTGCATTTTACTTATTAATAATGCACTTACATATAAGTAATGCTTACATTATTTTTGTCTTTATAATACATGACAACTGATGCTGAATGAATGACAGAAAAATATCAAGGGAACTATTGTATTTTCTAACATAGTAGCTGTTTGAGACATTTCTTGAGTTAACAAATAACAACACTAGTATTAGATGTGTTTCCATAGCTCACCTTCAATTGCATACCATGACAGAGGTACAGTGTTATTTCCTCTGCATTCCAAACTGTTTCTAGTAACTATCTCTAGAAGACCTATGCATGAAATCTTTCTTGCGGATCCAGCTTTTGGAGAACCTCATTGTACAGTCCAAGAAACCTGATTAATTAAGCAGCCTAGAGAATTTTCTTAAGGTAAATTTCAACTGTATTCAAAATCAAGAAATTTGAGTAGTGAGGTTATAGATAGCCCTACATATTTCTGACATTAACACGTTTCTGAAGGTGAGGAGGCATCAGAATATGGCAAGAATTGCTCCTCCCTTAATCCCTTAAACAAACCATAAACAGTATTAAATTTACACAAAATCTGTGATGTGTATCAGTTCATTTACAGGCATCATTTATAGATGGACATACTAATAATGTAGAGTAGGTGAATTGCATAATTACAATACTTCTCTAATAATTAAAGTGCAAGGGAGTTCAGCTAAAGTAACAATTTTCTATAAACTGTGACACTATTTAAATAACAATATAAAAAAAATCTTACTGTAGTAGATACAAAGCCAAGATTTGGTTGCTCAGTTGTAAAATACTGTCCAAGAGGTTGAGGATTCATGTTCTAATGCTGAGCAAACTCAGACTTTATGGTAAAAAATATTTAAGTAGGAATGTTTACTTTGTCTCTAAAGGACATGAATAAGCCATCAAAGCCTGCAGTTTGCCTTCTGTTTAGCTAACTGCAAGCACAAAAACAGTGTCCTCAAAGTTATATGTCAAAGACTATTAACTTTCTCACCATTAAAATGAGATTCTATTTTTAGACAGGTTCTTTGACTGCTAAACAAAGAGGAAGGAGAATCATTGAGGCATCTTGTGACAGAATAGAGATTTAAACTTCACATTTATCCTAAAGCAGGAGATATATTGAGAGTGCAGATTGATAAAATATTTGTCAACAGTAAAAGTAAAATTTACAATTACAGTTCTGAAATTAACTTAAAAAACTAAAAAAGCCCATAGAATAACTCACAAGTGATTATAAAACAAGACTGAAAGCCAGAATCCAACTGTCAAATGATAACGATATACTTCCTAAAAGAGATGCCACTACTAGTGCAAAATTCACAGTGTATAGTTCAGGAGTTTACAGAAAATTCTCAGAAGTAGAATGTTGAACTCCATAAACAAAATATGACAAACACAGAAATGAAAACAGATGAATTCACATTAGAAATACAGGAAAGAAATTACAGCAGAAAAATAAATCAGATGATATATAGATTTAAATTTTTTAACTTTTTCATGAAAGCATGATGTTCATAGTTTTGATTTGAGAAAATAGTGTAAAGTGTCAGATACGTAACTCATGTCAATACTCTCTGCTGTATAGCTGCTGTTTCTACTTTGTGTAGTTCACAAAGGGATTCTATAAAGGCAATATATTTTCTTAATAAACATGGACCCTAGAAATGACACAAGGACAAAAGAGGAAGCCATGAAAAAAAGGGGTGAGAAGGGCTAGGATTAATTTAGATAAAGAGTATGTCATTGTCCTCAGGCAATATAACATGCCTGAGCTATCTAACTATAAAGGCTGAATGTGTGACACAATGTCTTATGATTCTTTAATGTCCTAGCCACAGAAATGCTACAGGCATCTGTTTTTTCACTCAGCTCTTTAGCATCCCACTTAAGTAACTGTGATAGCTTTTCAAGAGTCTCTTGTTGTTCTCATATTGTTATTCTCATGGCCATGAACCTACAAATCTCAGTAGTGTTGCTATAGAGGATTCTCATTGGCAGCGATTGCCACTCTAATGAGAACTACCCCTTGTTTCTCCCCTTCTTCTTTCTTGTTTTGTTGATTTCAGTTCACATTAAAGAAAACCAAAACAAGGTGAATAAAAAAAAGGTAGACAATAGCAATTTAAACATTCAATAAATACTATTCAACGCTATATGCATACAAAAACTTAACCTATGAATATACAACACTTGATTTAATTAGCATGATTTAATCACTACTGTGAGCAGGAATGACCAATCATTGAGTTTGAGTGCCAAAGAAAAATATACAGTTCTGGGGAAAAATCGTGGTGAAAATATAATCCTGATCACTGCCATTATCACTACCTGCTTCCACTAGTAGAAAAACATATTGATGTGGAAAACCAACAATATGTTTCTTGGCTGACCATTGGGGACTATTTTCCCTTCTTGTTCCTTTCAATGTTCAAGATATGCCATCATCCACAGACACCACTCCTAAAAACCTGCTCATGCCAGCCTGTCTTAATGTACTTAGTGCAAGAAATGTATAGCTTGCTAAACTTGAAGTTAACATCTACATAGCTTTTGACTCTCTATTTTGCCTGGTTTGGTGTTGAAACACTAAGGTATCTACAAGTGAAATGAAACGCTTAGACACAATGCTTCAGATTATGGAAAATGTTTAAGAAGAACTCCAACTCTTTTAGTGGAGTTACTATCAGTTACTGAACAGTGAACTCAATGTTTTGCAACATCTTTTGTACAAAAGTAATTTTGAAAAAAATAATTTCAAATAATTTTCATCATATGTGCCCATAAGGAACTATTGAAAACAGTACTAAGTGTTTTCCCTTATCCTTAAGGTGAACTAATTTACATGGAAATTAACCAAAAATGATACCATATGTTAAAAAGCAAGAGCTCTTTCTAGCTGCAGGTCTATGCAACCTATTAAAATGGAAATTATCAATTTATGCATACCTACTAACAGATATCAGGTATTTTTGGATGGAATTAATCAACTTTAGAAAGTATTGAACTGAAGTGCATAGTCAAAAAAAATTAAAGATTTTTATGTTGCAAAGCTTTTCATTTCTTTGAGACAGAAGCAACACAAATGAGGTTAGGGTAATTTAGATCATTCTTTTTGAGATAAATTTCCACAATTGTATATATCTTCTTAATTTCCTCAATCATATACAATATATCTGTTCTGTTGCTTTTGTTACATACTAGTTTTGGCTTAGGTCCGTGAAGATCTCAGTGAGCCATGAAAGCAAGTTTTGTAACTACTCTTGAGAGTATTAACCACAATTTCCAAATAGTATCCAATATGAAAAATTATACAGGTTAGCAGAATGTAAAATTTGAGATCTTTCAACCAGAATAGAGATTTGTAGATTCTATTCTCAGCAAAAAGAATTAGAACAATAACTTTTACTTTTACCTGCAAATATTTTTAGTTATTTTGTGGGTATCTGCAAATCCGTATCTTCATTAACCACTAAATAACAATAGAGATGGTATCAAAACTCTAAATTTGTGAAAGAACTAAATGCCTATTTGAAAAAAAAAAATTGTTGGGGTTACAACATTACTTTAAAATAGTTAATTTAGCTCATACCTTGATAAACAGCTTTGAATCCTGGTGAGCCAATGCTGTCATCAGATTGTAGATGAAGCCACATCTGGTTGCTCATGCTCACTATAAGATCAGGAACACTAGATCCAGTGAGTCTGTATGGTGGATAAATGGTAAAGTCATTTGTAGAGGCATAAATTACTATTACTACTATTGCTACTACTGTTACTACTACTACCACCACCAAACACATAATATTTACAATAAATTTTCCTACTGTTCTCATTTTGCTAAAATTAATTATTCCATATGAATTAGAATGATGTGAAGTAATAGAAAAATACATTTTGAAAGACTGCATTCAACAATGATCAAACACTTCTAATAAAGCTGTTCCTATCTAAAGATTTCATTAAGTATCTAAGCTATTAGAGATGTGACTGCATGAATTAATTAGTTTTCACCTGTTTAGATTAGTGTTGCTTTTTTGCCATGCTTTCCGAAAGTGAAGGAAATTGCTTTACATGCCTTACAACTTATGCTTTCAGAACTTGCTAGGACCACACCTACTCCAATTAAATAACTCACAATAATCTCTTAAATCTCAGGGGGAACTGCTAGTTCTCATATAGTAATGTGTGACAACTATGTATAGATAAGTGCATTTCAACGCAATACATATGAGGCAAGCTGGTGAATCCCACCTTAAAACCTTAACACTTGTCATTAATATCTTTTGTACATCTATATTTCTGGTATCAAAAAGTTGCATGTCAAAAAAAAATAAGAAAATTATTGCTTCTTAATAGTGAGAACAATCATAGTGGGAAAAGTCACACATAAAACATGGCTGCAGAATCTCGTTATCTAAAATGCTATCAGATAGAAAGCAAAAACTTGTCTTTCTTTCAACCCTTAGCTTTGACTACGCTAAACAAATATGTGTGAATAAGTAAAACTGTGCCAAACTAAGACAAGATGTCCCAGAAGCAGAATTTCTCAAGGAAGAAGTTATAAAGAAAACAGAAAACATCATTTGGATTATTTCACAAACATATTGTTTAAATATAATCAACCAGATGTTAATACTATTACAACTTAAATACAAAGACATAATAAAAGGAGAGGCTGAGCAGAAACACGTTGAGAACTGAGAAATCATGAGGCAAGTTAAAGGAATTCCCCATCTTGCTCTAAAATGTTATTCATCAAACTTATAAACAAGATGCTTTATATCCCATACCTAAAATAATTTTGTTTCTTACTCTTATAGATTGAAAATAAAATTAAAAAACACAATCCCCATACAAGTGGAACAGACTAGGGTCTTACTACTGCACTGGAACTGCTGCTGCAATGTCTCAGTGTGTTCTGATGTGGCACAAGGTTTCTGATTATAACCTGGTAGTTACCTCACCAGACAGTGAGTAAAATAAACAAAAGTAGTTTAGAAGATGCCTGTAGAAATAGATATATATAAAGAAAGAAAATGTAAATATTACATTTATGTTTGGGGGATTCTTCTGAAACAGCATCAACAGCCATTAATTTCTGACCAGTACAAAATCTAAACCAAAATGTCATACTATACCAAAAGGTCATAACTGTTAAGTCATCTCTGTATTCTGTACTTTGCTATATACAAAAGTTTAAGGGGTTTTAGCAATGAAGAATAATTCACTGATGTCGCTTGATAGTAGGGGAGATCTACTGAAAGACAACTGGAAACCTGTGTTTTTTCTGCAATGGCTTCAATGGCTTCATGCCTTCAATGACTATTCAGATGTGTAAACCTACTGCCTTAGCAACTAATAACTGTTTAAATGGCTTTGTTATACTCAGTAATCTGATTAATGGATGAGACCTACATTGATAAATTCTCAAAAAAAAAAAAAGAGATGAACTCTAATATTACAAGTCTTTATGCACAGGATGGAATGCTTTTAATCTATGTAACTGTCTATGTAGCATGCAAGTAAAAAAAAAATGAAAAAAAAAAAAAAAGGCAAATAAAAACCACAACAGAATAAAGTGTAAACACATCACACATCCAGAGCTTTTTAATTATAAAAATAATCCAACAGGTGTATTTGTTTAGGGTTTTTTTTAAACTTTTTTCCTAGTGAAGCAGTGAATTAATATATTCACTCTACCCATCCTTCTGATGCTTGTCTCCCTAATAAAACTTGAATTGAATAATTCATATTAACTTTGTCAGAAGAATGAGATAATAAAGATATACAAGTTCTCACAGACTTAATGAAAATTACCGACTTGATAACAGACTCAGGTTAAGGAGTCATCCTTCAGTTTAAAGTCATCTCCTTTCAAAATGCCAATGGTATTGTTTCCTCAGATTCAATTACAGGGGGTATAGGAAGAGAGCCAAGACTGTTGGAGGACGGAGGGAAAGGAGAGACAGAAAACAAAACTCAATGAAAATAAAATAAAAAGAAGTCAAAAAGCAGAAATCAATAAATGGCAGAATTGGTTTTTGTGGTGCTGGTAGTTTTGTGTCTGGTGGGGGATTTTTGTGTAGTTTTGTTAGTTTGCTTGTTTCATTTTTTTTGGGGGGGTTTCTTACTTGCTTGTTTGGTGGTTTTTTTTGTTGTTGTTGTTGGTTTTTTTCCGTTTGTTTGTTTGGGTTTTTTTTATTAAGGGCCCCCTGAGAATATCCCTATGTAGAACTACATCCTTCAACTAGGACAATAGCAGATAGGGTAGAGCAAATGTTTAGGGAACATAGGTCTGTCTGCTAACACATGCTGCCTGAGTTTGTCCCAGCCTGTAATTATCTTGAGATCACATTGCTTGCAAGTTCAAGAATAGAGACTTGCAGACCAGCCATTCAGACATTGCCTGGTACTAATCTCATTTCATTTGGAGATGAAGGTTATCTCTACAGGAAGGAAGTTAAAATGTTGAGGGAATTGATGCAACTGAAGAAGTAATGAAAGTCAAGCTTGAGCCAAGCTTCTCAGTCCTCTGAACTCGCTGGTCAGAAAAGGCAACTCTAAGAGAGAAATTTTTTGCATCAGTTTTTTCTTTACTCAGTTATCCAAAAGAAACCAGACCCAAGATTAAGAATGGTCTCCAGGACCAGATATACTGTTTTTTACAGTTTGTGAAAGGGTAGGTTGTTTTCCAAACCACCAGTAAGTTTTCAAATTCTGTGTGAATAGAAGAAAGTGATAAGGGTTTACTAAAATGCATTTCACTACCAAGGATTTTTTTTTTTTTGTGTGTGTGTGTACTGAAATAGCTCGCATAAGCAGCTGGGTTTGAAGCAGTAATGTACAACTTCTTCTTTGTATTGGAGGAAAAAACGCTGTAAGTTTTCTATACTGAAAAAGTTAAAAGATTCATGTTTTAAGGGAATAATTTAAAAAAAATTAAGTTCTAATGTAACTGCTGCTAGAAAAATATAAATCATAGCATTTGAAGGCAAAGCAGATTTTCTAAAACAAACTATTAGTTTAATGTACAAGAACTGAAAAACACAAAACAGGGTAATGCAGGAAACATTCTGACTGATAAACTTCACCTCACACATGATGATCACTAATGAACTATTCCGTAAGGGTAGTCACTAGCTTCTAGACAAAATATGTTGAATATGAGAAATAACTTTCAAAACTTTATCACATATTTGGATTACTATTAAGTAAGTTGTATTACTCTATTTCCAGAGCTAACCATCTCAGCATACATAATCCATGAAGTAAGACTGCTAAATTTTAAACAGTTAAAGATTACATATTAAGCTATTATTAAAAATTATAAAATTGATGGGCATATCCCCCTCTAATTAGTTCATTAGTTTTGCTAAAAAGTTGACTAAAAATACCAAAATTAAGCTGCTTTAATAAACTAAAACCCAACAGATCCTTAATCAATATGCCAACTAGACTGTCATAGAAATGCATTAAATTGATTTGAAATAATTTGCTTTTCATCAAAGTATACCGTTTTTTGTACCACCTTTATGCAATTTTACATGAATGCAAAGTACTTTTTCTACTGATTTTCCCATTTTCTTCCAAAATTAAATTTGAGATGGGGCATCTACACTTTTTTTTTCTCCTTTTTAAACATCAGTATTCCTTCCTACTCCCCTCTAGCTGTAGTGCTACAGCTTTGAGGTTACATAAATAATTGCTAATGGATGAGAGTTCAAATTATTTAGAATTAGTTTGAATTTAGAAAGTTATTTTAGCATATTTTATTCAAACTAAATTTTAAAAGCTATGAAGTTTTGAATCAAATGCACGACATTCTACAGGGATATTTTGCAGAATTTCTGCATAAATGCTGACATTTAGTCTGCCAACAGAAGCTTGAACAGCATAATAAAAGTTATATTTTTTTCAAGATATCCTGAGAAGTTTAGACATTATATCTAGACAGAAAAGTCTTTGCTGCAAGTTCCTGCATTCCTCTGGGAAAAATAAGAAACTGCAAGGTGCTGTTCAAACCTCATTAAATATAACAGATGTTATTAAAATCAACTAATGAAAAATGTTGATAAGAAAATCACCCTGACATTTAGTTATAAACTTTCTCATAATAATGTAGTCGACAGGTGGACCCAGTGTTTTATGAGGAACATTACTTTGCATTCACAGAAGATCTTTCTCAAAAGCAAGTGCAATGGGGAATATCCATGATGCTGTATTATCCATGATAATGTGTTTCATAATGCATGATACATTCCAATGTTTAATAATTATAAGAACAATGTCTCAACAGAAATTCAGATTCATTACTAATTATTGTGAGACTCTAGTTTCATCTTTGGGCCCTCCTGTATTTCCCCTTTATTTCAGTTATTAATCATTTAATTTCTAAATGATTCTCAGAGTAATGCTAATTATGCAATCCAAAAGGCAGATAAATTTAATTGCATAGACCTCACTTTCATTGAACATACGATATACAGTAAAGATAGTCGGTCCAACACTGTACTGTAATCCTAAGTGATAGGCTGTGGAGTAATAGGGATAAAACAGCTGCTGTTTTAGTCAAAAACCTACTGAAGAAATGGCATGAAGTATTGCATGTCTCTGGTGAGAACACTGTACGGTTCCAGAGAGATTGAGAACTAAATACATGATAGATTCAAAAGTGGATATCTGCTACAGGATCTTTAAAATGTTATTAAAGTGAAAAAAAAATTATGGGTGGTGATGTTATTATAGAGCTCTGTCTTCTTAAGATAACAAAAAATAGCAATTAATATGAGCAAATAATACTTTAGAATTTTTTTATTTTATTTTTTGGGCAGTCATGAAAAATAAATGTGGAATAGGTAGTACAGGCTAAATGCTCTCAGATGGAGAGTTAAAAAAAAAAAAAAAGAAACTTGATAGTTATTTGGTAAGTAATTTAAAACAGGCAGACTCTGACATATGAAGCACACCCTGTGTGACAAACACTGAACAATTTGAGATAGTAAATTTAATACTTAAAAACTTGACTATGAAGGAATTGCAGGATCCCACGGAGCAAATATTTATCCCAATTGAAAAAGGAAAAACTGCAACCCTTTTTGTCATAGTTACAAGTAGTTAAACTAACGTGACCAGAGAGACCATTGCATTATATAATTGGTCTACAAAATAAAAGAAAAAATAAAGACAGGTGTCATTCCCAGACTGTGGTTTTCTTGTTAGCATAAAGTGTAAGCTCTTAAAATAGGTGTAGGTGGATTTTTTGTTTGTTTTTTAGGGGTGGTTGTTTGTTTCTCTTTTTTTTTTTTTTCTTTTTCAGGCACTCAGAATGTGAAATTCAATTTACTCAGTAGCAGCAACTTGGTATTGCAACAAGAAACATAAGCATTGCTCAAATATTTCAATAACTTTTCAGTCTTACCTTTTAAGCCAAATTAAACTAGGTGGTTTTTTATGTACTTTGACATCACAGTTCAGAAATTATCCATTAATAAATTTATATATTCTTAAATACATATAAGTATATTTTCCTCAGACTTGTCCCTCCAAAAATATTCTAATGAGTTTAAAACAAATTGTGTAGGTGCACTTATTTGTTACAATTAAGTAAAAGAAACATTATCATTATTTATATGGATTAAAACACCCTTAAAATGTAAAATTCAGATGGATTCTTTTTATCCTGACCTGGAAGAAACAACATGACAAAAAATTTCCAAGGACAATTTTTTGACGTTCGGTACTTACACATACAACACTGTTCTGGTATCACCAACTTTCCCAGCATCTCCCACAGTAAGAGTATCATAGCCTCTTTCCAGTTCAAACTCTTCAAAAGCAAGCTTTATGACCTATTAAAATTAAATAACTCAGTTATTTCAAAACATATCCAGATATTATCTGGTCTGTTCTAGTCTTGAAACAAATTATTTGGCTACCATGAATCAAATCATGACGCAATAATTATTTCAGTTAGTCTTATTTGAATTTAGAAAGGTACCTTGAAAGAGCAGAAGTGAAGAAAATTCTGTATTTTCTAATACCTAAGGGCAAGTCATTGCCATAATATTTTAGAGGTATCATATCCTAAAAATGCAAATCACCTCCAGCTGTTGATAATTGTTCATTATTGAAGCAATAAATCCTTTTTTCTTTAATATAATATTTATATAAACATTACATGGGATAGTACCAGAGGTATATTAAAACATTCTCATCTGTGGAATTATACAATAACAAGATAGTAGGTATGAACAAGCAATTCCTAAGAAGATGAAGGAGGCTGGTGCACAGAAATACAAAAGCAGAAATTTCCTTGAATAAATTGCTAATATTAAACTATGATTCCACTTAATGTCTAATCATCAATTGCCAAGAAAATTAGAAATGTATCTCTGAGAATTATTTGAAAAATTATTTACCGAAATGGTAATTTAAGATTAAATATAGTACAAAAATGGAATTAGATTTGTATAAAAGAACACTTCTAAGACAAGCAATTCTTGAGTTCAGTGTCGGTAAGTAGTTGCAGCTTATACATATGTATATATGGACATTGTATAGCTTTGTAATTTGATACAAAGTTTTCTGCAGACAACTTGATATGAAAATGCAGAGTCACAGTGATTTTCCATAAAACTGTTCATTTTATCTTTATATTAACTTTTGCAGGTATCGCTGGGTACATTCTTGGACAACTTCAGCCATTCTGTGAAAATACAATTAATTTTTCTTCTATTTTGTGGATAAAAAGAACATTTGGGTCAGATTTGAGCTTTTGGCATCAGCCATAGTATGCTGTTTCTTTGGCAGCAGCATGTGAAAAAATAACGGTTTCCATCCACTTTATTTCTACGTGATCATCAAGGTAGAATTCAACTCAACCAAATTTTAGCCCTGTAAAAAAGCAGCATCCAAGCTAAGTTGCTTGTTTAACTTTCTCAGTATTAAAAAAGAAAGCTATGTCATTTCTCTGTGTTGGAATTGGAAAAGCCTAGTATAATAAATTTTGGAGAGGAACTTACACACCACTGGAGTAGGTAAGCCTTACATTCTACTACGTGGCTTCAGTTTGTAACCCAAAGAAAAGGCTGCTTTTTATTAAATACCCATTGATTTAAGACAGCATATTGCCTCTTGCTATAAAGTCATATCTTGCTTTTCAGAACTTGCTTTGCCATCTCTGCTATTTGTATGATTATATTTTTTAGAGTATGCTAAATTGACTCCAGGAATAAGACCCCTTTTAATTTTTAAAATGGAGCTAATATTTACTGAAGTGTCACTAAAAATCAAAGAGAAAGAAGTTTAAAGAAAAGTTAAACAGTCCTAGGATATCAATGAAAAACATCATTAACACAAATATCTATATAATTATTTTGACCATAGGTAGGATGGTTTCTGATGAAATACAGATTTTTTTACAGCATATTTTACAGACCTCCCAGATTTTGAGACTGAGTATAATGCATTCACAAAATCACAGGATTTAGGTTGGAAAAGACCTCTGGGATCATAGAGTCCAACCTTTCACTGATCAATACCTTCTCAACCAGACAATAGCACTAAGTGCCATGTCTTTAATACCTTCAGGGATAGTGACTCTACCACCTCCCTGGGCAGCCCATTCCAGTGTTTAACAATCCTTCTGATGTCCAATCTAAACCTCCCCTGGCACAGCTTAAGACTATGTCCCTTCATCCTGTTGCTTGTTGCCCAGGAGGAAGACTGACCCTCACCTGGCTACAACCTCATTTCAGGTCATTGTAGATTAGTAGTTGTATGTTAAGACTTCTGTTCTCCACACTAAACAATCCCAGCTCCCTCAGTTACTCCTTATCAGACCTGTGCTCCAGACCCTTCACCAGCCCCATTGCCCTTCTCTGGACACACTCCAGAACCTCAATGCCTTTCTTGTAGTGAGGGGCTCAGAACTGGACATAGCGCTCGACATGCACTCTCACCAGTGCCAAGAACAGGGGCAGGATCATTTCCTTAGTTCTGCTGGTCACACTATTGCTGACACAGGCCAAGATACCTTTGCCCTTCTATGCCACTGAGTATGCCTTCTGCACACTGCTGGCTCATGCTCATCCAGCTGTTGAACAGAAGCCCCAGGTCCTTTTCCAGTCACTCTTTCCACAGCCTGTAGCGCTGCCTGGGGCTGTTGTGACTGATGTGCAGGACCTGGCACTTGGCCTTGTTAAACTTCATACCACTGACCTGTCCACATCCCTCTGCAGAGCCTTCTTACTCTCCAGCAAACCAACACTCCTACTTGGGAGTCGTCTGCTGAGGTTGCACTCCTCCACATTGAGATAATGAATAAAGATATTAAACAGGACTGCCCAACACTTATCCCTGGGGGACACCACTAGTGACTGGATGCAGCACCATTCACCATCACTCTGTGGGACTGGCCATTCAGACATTTTTTAACTCAGCAGAGTGTGCTGCTATCCAAGCCATGAGCTGTCAACTTTTCTAGAAGAATGCCTCTAAGAGACTGTTCTGTCTCTACCTTGCTGATACGTTTTTGTATTGACCAGGGCAGTAATAAGTCAGCCTCACAAAAGTGCGAGTAGTGTTAATGGGGCAATTTAAACACCTAGGACAGAGTTACTTTGAAGCCAAATGTAAGTTCTTCTTCCAGGAGTGTCCCAGCCACAGAGCCCAGCGACCGAACAAAATGGCGGACACCAGCCTGTGCTCTCTGCAGGGCTGCCTTCATCGACCTTGGAGACGTTTTGTGGGCTGCTGACGGACATCCTGGGGAGCCCTCAGGCCGTTACTGACAGCAAAAGCTTGGGCAAATGGTTACACTTCTCCCTTCCTGGCAAGTTGGCACCCTGGAGGGGTCTGCCTGGGGCTGAGCTAACCAATGGTCACCCAAGAAAGGGTATATAAGACCGTGCCTGGGGTGCCTGAGGATCAGCCATTCCATCTCAGGCTCACCCAGGGTTTGAGCCTACTCCTACTCCTAATCCTGCCGGCTTCTCCTTGTTGTCACCTCTTCACCCTGTCTGCCTCTCACTGTCCTCCCCTACCTGTTTTCTCCCCAAAATTCTTCCCACTGGTGGTAGTAATTTCTTTTCCTTGCTGTAGCCTGTCCCTTTCCTTCTCTCTCCCTCTCCTCCCGCATTTTCTCATTTTATTTATTACTCCAATAAAGACAGTATCTGTTTGAGACCCAAAATAAGGAGTTGGGTGCCTGAATCTCTCCTGCTGAGCAATCAATCAAAAGAACCCAGTTACAATTTCAAACTGGATTATAACAATGACATGGAAGACAGTACTGAAGGCTTTACTGAAGCTCAGGTAGACAACATCCACAGCCTTTCCCTCATCCACTGGGTGAGTCATGTGGTCATAAAGGGAGATCAGGTTGGTCAGGCTGGACCTGCCCCTCCCAAATCCATGCTGGCTGAGCCTGATCCTTTGGTTGTCCATTGTTTCAAAAATCACAAGAATTTCAGGCAATATGCTGAAGATAATATACCTTTCCATCTGCTCCTGATACACCTTCTAGTGTTCCTCGATTGTATCAGTGGTTAACATGACAAATTTCATTATTAAATCAAGACTAATAAAGCCAAAGAAAAACAAAACAAAACAAAAATATCAGGAAGCATAAAAGGTGACCAGTTTCTGGCAAGAAAAATAACTATAAGAGTTTTAATGCAATTTTTATTTTATATGGAAGAGGAAACTTGACAGAATATTCCATGAGAAAATATGGCAATGTATTATTTAAGTGTGCTCCATTTGGTTAGAGTCACAAACACTTTTACATTACAATTTAAAACCAAATATGAATATTTGCCTCTTTAATAATAAAGTAAGTGAGGGAAAAAAAAGTAATTGGATATAAACCATAAAGGAAAGATTTAAGTTAAGCATATAGGAACTATCACAAGAAACATTTCTTTATGGAAAATACATTGTGAAAATACATTATACACTATTAAACAAAATCTTGTTATCTTCAATTCCATGATAATTATTATGCTATGTTAACACATAAAAGGTTTTGGAAAGATCTTTAAATGATTGAGAATTAAAGTCTAACTTAAATTCCTTGAATCTGACTCATAAAACCTACATTTTGCCTTGTAAACAGCACGTAGTCTAGTCATTGCTTCCACAGTCAGTGGACAGAAAAGGGCACTTTTTTTGTCATAAAATCTCCTGAGTTGGAAAGAACCCACAAGGATCAAGTCCAGCTCCAGGCCCTGCACAGGACCATCCCCCAGAGTCACACCATGTGCCTGAGAGCATTGTTCAAATGCTTCTTGAACTCTGTCAGGCTTGGTGCTGTGACCACTTTTTTCAAAACCTCTTCCAGTGCCCAACCACTAACTGGGGGAAGACACTTCTGATATCCAACCCTAAACCTCCCTGACACAGCTTCAGGCCATTCCCTTGGGTCCTGTCACGGTCACCACAGAGAAAAGATCAGTGCTTGCCCCTCCTCTTCCCCTCATGAGGAAGTTGTAACTACAATGAGGTCTCCCCTCAGTCTCCTCTTCTCCAGGCTGAACAGGCCAAGTGCCCTCAGCTTCTCCTCATACGGCTTCCTCTCAAGGCCCTTCACCATCTCCATTGCTCTCCTTTGGGCACTCTCTAAGACCTTAATATATTTATTACATTGTGATGCCCCAAACTGCACACAATATTCAAGGTGAAGCTGCCCCAGTGCAAGAGCAGAGCAGGACAATCCCCTTCCTTGACCAGGTGACAATGCTTTGCCTGATGCCCCCAAGGACACAGTTGGCTCTCCTGGCTGCCAGGGCACTGCTGACTCATATTCAATTTACCACTGACCAGGAACTCCAGGTCTCTTTCTGTGGCACTGCTTACAACATTCCATTCCCCAGTCTGTACACATAGCCAGGGTTGCCCCAACATACATGTAGAATCCAGCATTTTCTCATGTTAAACTTATTAGGGTCAGTGAATGCCCATCTCTCTAACTTGTCAACTCAAGGGAGTTGACAGCTCCTCCTAATTTAGTGTCATTGGCAAACTTAGTATTCCTTGGAGTCCTGTGTCCAAGTCGTTTACAAGGATGTTGAAGAGAACTGGGCCTAAAATGTATCCCTGAGGTACACTACTAGTGACAGGTCACCAGTCTGATGTCACTCCATTCACTGTTACCCTCTGTGCTCGACCCATGAGCCAATTGATCACCCATCACATGATGTGTTTATGCAGCTGTGCTGGACATTTTGTCCAGAAAGATCCTGGGAGAGACAGTATTGAAAGCTTTATTGAAATCCAAAAAGATTATATCAACTGACTTCCCTTGATCAATTAGGTAGGTTACCTTATTGTTAAAGGAAATTAAGTATGTCTTAAGTCAAGCAGAACTTTCCCCTCATGAAGCTGTGCTGGCTGTGATTGATGACTGTATTGTCCTTCAGGTGGTTTTCAATAATTTCCAGAATAATCTTCCCAAAAATTTTACCAGGCACTGAAGTGAGACTGACATAAGTCATATTACCTGTCAGAAGGTGGAGCAAACTCCCATTTAGAATTAATCCTTTCAATGAATGTATGGGGAGTTTGGATGACTGTGGGAGACATATATTTACATATTATATGGATAAAATCAGTTTTCTGGAGATGAAGCTCTGAAGCATCAGAAGAATTTTTAAGATTTGCTAGATTAGAGAAGGTTTGTTTGTTGGTTTATTTTTGAGGAAGAATGTAAGACAGTTTTGTATAGATATTGATACATATATATACAGAATGGGAAAAACTTAAAGGATTGAACTAATATCACAATATATCACAGTATACCACATACTTGGTTAAACAATGTTGATTTGTATACTGGGGAGTAGAAAACCAGCTCTGAAGTGCCTCTCCAGATTCAATTTTGTTTTACAATCAAAAATTCCAGTAATACTAATCTGGTCATCACCATTACATATCTTTAAAATTAACTGATCAAAATGAAGGATAGAATTAATTTTCATTTAGAAAAACTGGAAACAAAAAAACTTCTAAGCCTATTATATTTATTTCTGGATGTTCAATTGTAGTCTTCTTACAGAAGACTGATCCTATTTGCTTTTTGAAATATATGGGATGAAATTACCTTATAAGTAATTCAGACTGATTACTTGTTTTTAGACAAATAGACTGTGAAAACAACAACAAAAAACTTAAAAATATCAGATGCCTAAGAAGGTACCTGTATGACAGCTCTGCAAGTGAATTTCCTGTCATAATTACTTTTTCATTTGAAACATTTTCCTTTATCCTGGACAGTCCCACACTTTCTATTTCTGCTGGCATAAGTGTTATTGCAAGTAATGGAGAAAGCCAGCACCAGAGCTGTAAGAAATGCCTGGGCGGACATTGTGCCTGAAAGAAGCAGTAGGGCACATGGCAATGTGACATCAAAACTTGTAGGTGTGCATGTTCTTTTCACTACCAATAAGACCTATTTTATTATTACTTAACTATGTTAGAAATGTCTGCATTCAGTATAGTAAATAGAATGTAAAAAGTAAGATAGTGAATTCTATGATGCAAGAAGTGCAAACTACCTGTAAGATGTCTCATATTTACAAGCAGATCAATCAAATAACTTAAAAAAACCCCACACATGTACTAGTAGAAATGTATCTTATTCCCTACTACAAAAAAAAAAAAAAAGAAAAAAAAAAGAAAGTGTGTTTATTATAGACTTTTGATAAAAGCTCTTTGCAGCTGTTACAGGTTACGTCATTTCTAGCTTCAAATATAATAGTATTTTCCTACTTTGCATTTCTCCCTGATGCTATACAAAATTTGAAAGTAACATGATAATTTCAAATTTTTTTTACTCTATCACTTCTTAACAGACATCTCATGCTTAAAGGGATTTGAAAGTGAAAGAAGTCATTGCTATAGGTACAAACATGGAAGTACCATTATAGTCTTTCAGATTTCTAAATATTTTTTTAAAATTTCTAGAAGAATGAAGCCAGATGCTTAAACTAGAGCTTTAAACCAAGTTTTGGAGGATATATTTCACTTAAAAAACAGCATAATATAGAAGCAAAGCCAAAAGATGTTACCAGTGTTAGAGAATACATACACAAATTCAATATTCCTTAAAAATTCCCAAACTGTGATCCTTTCCTAGTGCACCGCTCCTACAGGGATATGTCTTCAAGTCTTAAGAACCACTGTAATCATGCACAAAATCCAGAGCAGGAGGAAAATAGAAAATTGACTACAAACAATAATAAAACTAGGTAACTGTTATGCACAAACTCTGTGAAAGATAGCAAAACTTTTTTTTCACAGTCCTTTACAAAATGAGTCAATTATTTTGCTTCAAAGTCCTTACAAGGTAAAAAATTTATCACAGCAGTATTATTCATAAGTTGGCATAGGTACAGTTGCAATTAATAATATGAAAAATGAATAAACCATAACTACCAGGCTGCAATAAGGTACAACCAGACAAACTAAAGTTCATGCCAAATAGAAGGGCCTGGCCTGTAAAATTTTAATTCCTGCAGTTTTTGTTGAGTGACAGCAAATGTATTGAAAATGCTTGGATTATTCTGTCCATTATTTAAAAAAAATGTTGAAGGTGTTTAGTACTATTGTTATCCAACAGCAGTTACTTAAAAAGCAATTATAAAAAGAAATTTCCTTATTTTTCAATAATGACATTATAATTTATATTTCTCTTTCTCGGGAATTTATTTTTCTTCTAGCCCCCACTAATGACTTGAAAATGACCCTAATAACCATACCTGGTAGAAATTAAATAAAGATAAAAAAGGAAATAGCAATAATAATATATCACATAATAGTAATTTCGTAAAACAAAAGGTGTTGATGTTATATAAAAAAATTAAAAAGAAAAAAAAAACAATAGTATAATCACAAGAATAATAAAAAAAAATACCATGTTTCTTTTATAATGACTGTCAGCAGGTGACTGCCCTATGCATGTAACATTTCTCAGGTAAGTAAACACAGATTGTCTTTTTCCTCATTGCTTTTCATTCTTCAGATGTTATCCTATGATAACAGCTTTTCTGTATTCTCTGCTTTGAATGTACTTCCAATATCCAACATAGCCCTTTCTCATCAAGATAATTAAGGTCAAATAATTTGATATCTTGAAAAGAATAGAAATAATCTTAAGAAATATCAGTTAATTTTGTTAATGTAGTAGAGGTTAAGAAGTGATTTGACACTGAATTTAGAATAGTCCAACAATGAAGAACTTCCTGATAAGGTATATAAATAATAAGAATGGATATAGAGTGGTCGGAAACTAAAATTAGAAAAAAATATAGAATTAAGTGCAAAAATTAAAATAAAAAAGTACTTGATAGTATTAAGTGCCATTTTTAGTGGTAGCTGATGATTACATAAAATAGCTCTATAACTAATCATGTATTTAAGTAAATTAAATACATCCACAGTAAGGCAATGAGCACATTATTAAATACAGTTTTGTTTCTTGTGTAGAAGGAGACATTAAAAAAAAAAAATCCCTTAGGGATGACTTCAGAGTTAACAGAACTGCCACAATCTGTTGCTCAGTCAGAGAAGCAGCTTGTTGCCAAGTTAGATTTTAATTTTCAGCTATAGTGCCTAGGCATAATGTCAAATTTCACTTTACCATCTTAAAATTAAGACATTTTTCTTCTTCTTTTTTTATGTATAAAAATATGTTATTTTTAATTACACATTAATTGTATAAAGCATTAAAATTTAAATTTTAAATCAAAGAGCAAAGCCCAGTAAATGTTTCATATTTTGAATGAATTATCAATCAGCTTGATTTAGGTTTGAAAGATAAAATTAAAACAATAAAAAGCAGAATCGCAAAAGGAGATAATTATTCATATGTTCACACTAAAAAATTGAAATTTATCATTTTTGGACAATTTTAGACAACTCTCTGATATGGTAGGATGATCTATTTCTCATTTTCTGCCAAAGGAAAATGCCAAATATATGGCTTTCATTTTTGCTCCTGCTGTTGCTCCAACTGTCATTAGGAAACAAATATGGAAGTATAAGCTTTAAAGAAACACTATATGTAATCTTTTTAACTGAACAATGGAAAAGAAGGCAAAAAAGCATACTTCTATTACTATTTTTACTTGTCATTCATGAAAAATAATTCCAATTCTGTTCATCTCTTTGGAAATTTTTTTGAAAACATTTTAAGCTGTTTTTCTTAAATGGTGAACAGCACCCACTGATGAGAAAGACACAGCAATAATAAAAATTAAAGAAATACCTTCAGATTTGCTGGTCAAAACAACATCTGAAAATGCTATCCTTTAAATTTGAAAATGAAAACCTTCAGTTAATATTTGTTAAAAATAATTTACACATAAACTAAGAATACATGAATTACCAGAAAAAAAATCTCTGATTTAAATAAAGGTTGATCACATCAATTTTTTGGCCTCAGAAATTTAAGGAGGAGAGACATACTTCGTTTACCCTGTTTGACTGTTTTCTTACTTCCTAAAGTTTTTAAAAAACAGGTTAATTTTATCAATTAATTCAGAGTGCATATGAGGCTTGATACAGAACAAGAAGTAAAGGGTCACATGAGGAACTGGTTAAGTATTAAAGGTGCATATCAATTTATACAGATACAGACTATTCTCTAGACAGAACCTTAAGTAGGAATCTGCAGAGTTAGATCTTAGCTTTGCTATCAATGTGGAGCCCTTAAAGCAAATAATTTCTGGTCCTTGAAAATTTCTTTTTTAAGAGCACCCCTCAAACTTTATCTAAGATTTTAATTCTTCTTACTTAAACTTCATATAAACCATGAACAAAATACGACAAAGATACAAACTTCAGAAAACTTAAAAAAAAAAAAATCTAATGAATTCTCTGTGTCCCAACTGAAACATCATTGTACGACATTCAATAAGGAATTCAAACACCTTTGTAATGACATGTGGGCCAGTGGAATATCCAGGAGAAAAAAGTTAAAGAAAAACAAAGCACAATTTGTGTTTGGGACCTTAAACAAAACCTATATTATGGGAAATCTGTATCCTTATAAGCAAACTAGTTCTAAGTGCAATATTTTTGCCTGAACTTATTGGATAAATCCTACATTTCATGTATTCTATAGATACGAATCTTATTTTAAAAATTGTTTTCTTTGGTACTCTCTGTCAACAGTCTCAGAAAGATGCATAGCACCTGCTTTGTTTGAGAAATACTTTAGCTTGTTGGTTTCTTGTTATTACAGCAAAACAGTTCCAAGGGCACAAACTATTTAATCAAGAAGGGTGATGGATCGTGGCATCACATTGTATTGTGCAAAAAGGCAATTGAAGTGAATACTGGAAAGCCTCCAGAGGTACAAGAAGATGCCTAAATATTTATAGAAGGAAATGTCTTAGAAAAATATAATGTGTCAGTGGAATTAATTTGGTAGAAATGCATACAATCTTACAGTTCAACTAATGTTTAGTGTTTTTTAGAAGAAACTGTAAAGGTCTGAGCCATACTGAGCTGAGTTTGAAACTCTGATAAAGCTGATAAAATGTTACTGTGCTAATGAAAGGTTGTATTTATGTAAAGGAACCTTAGAAGAAAAGTAAGCAGCATGTCAGCATATAGTGTGTCTTTTTTTGGGCTAAATTCAGATGTCCACACTCAGATATTTTCTGTCATGTAAGATGTCTTTGCATTCTGTCTGACTTCTAACTGTCTCTCTAGAAGGATGTGGATTTTCCTGTGTCATACCTGTTAGCCTTGCATGGACATCTTGAATACCTGAGCATCTCTCACAGTAAGATACTTGAGGATGGACAAATGAATTGTGTCCTTTATGTATAGAAGTGCTTGATGCAATAAGAAAAAACATGCTTCATATAGAAAAACTCTTAATTAAAATGTTAAAACATATAAACTACTTATATATACATTTATACATATGAGTTTTTTAATATACATGATGAGAATGAGGGGACTATGGCTGAATGCTTATTCCTGTAATAAGTGTAGTAATATTATATGAACCTTGCATTATCATGACACCAGGCTTTATATAAGTCTTGAGAGGTTTTAGATAATGTTATATACTACAAAGTTTAAGTATATTGAGGTAAACTTCATTCTGAATAAAAAAGATGCAAATAAGTTTTCCATGTGTCTAAATCATGAATAACAAAAAGTCATGAATATGAAATATCGACATTCATATTAACAGATTAACTTAAACTAATTTTGAAAGTTGCATTTTCCCCCAAGCTTTTCTTCCTATTATATTTTTAAAATATACAACAGCTTGCCTTGTTGGCCCAAGTGTACTTTTGAAATAAGAAACAAATTGTTTTCTGAATAATTCCCTGTATTATTATAGTAATCAAAATACAAGGCTGAAATTCTATCCCTGCTACAGTAAACAGAATAAACAGAACATATAAGGATCTTCATGTTGAGATATCCTCCTATCACTTCAACCCACTAAAAAGAAATTGTTTTAATGTTTACCTCACAAATAAATAAGCTTTTGGAAGTTTATGCCATACCTCACAAAATTGCATTTGTTTCATTTCACAAAATTACATTTTTTCCAATAAATTCTAAATACAACAAAATTTAATCAATCTCTATAATTTATATTTTTTAGCCAGAGAATAAATGAAAATTTAAACAAAACAAGACCACAAAAAACCAAACCAACCCAAACCAAAACTAAAAAAGGAAAGGAACAGTCTTGTTATTTTTGAGAGATTTGAGCTACCTACAGCCTAGGAATTAGTAAGACTGTTAGCATGTGACACGAAACGTTGTAATTTACTGGCCATGAATAAATAACAAGGAAACGAGCCATTAATTTCGGCCTGTAAGAAAGACCCACATTCAAACACTTTATGAAGAACTGGATCCGAAAAGAGGGACTGTGCAGTGGAGCAGGGGACAAGTGTGAAGGCGGGACAGAGAGGAGCTGTTAATGAACTGACTGCAGCCCACATTCCCCACACCCCTCCACCACTCAGTGGAGTAGGATCTAGAAGAGTTAGATTTGAGAAAAAGTCTTCCTTCTCACCATCCTACTCTATTTTTAATTGTCAATAAATTATGTTCCCCAAGTTGACTCTATTTTGCCTAACTGGTGAGCAATCTCCCTGTCCTTACCTTGACCCATGAGCTTTTCCATCTGATTTTCTCCCCCTGTCCTGATGAGACGGGGGAGCAAGAGAGCAGCTTGGTGGGCACCTGGCAGCCAGCCAAGGTCAACCCCATCACAACCTTATAGGAGAATTGCCTTAACGTCACAAATTGAAACATTAAAGTTAATTCCAATAAAATTATTTATGAAGATACTTGCATTTAACCATAGTAAATATTGATCTTATATTAGTGATCATGGTGAGAAAACAAAATAATTTCTCCCAAAAGCCATCATGACAATGATGACAGCACATACATTTTGAGCCTTGTACAGCAATTCTTCTCATTGTTTAAATTTCGAAAAAATAAAAAGCACAACAAAAAACCTAACTGCATATTTAATATTTTTGGCAATAATAGTCTAATAAAAGTAATTTGAAAGTCTTAGGTTTAAAATCTAATCTCCCATACCTGAATGTACTTTCTCAAACCGTATACTTTTATTGAAAATGTCTCTTGCATCTCAGTGATAATGAATATATTTTTTTCATCCTATGGCCTAAGGTTTATATGCATTAAGAGAAAGTGGTAAATATGATTGACTTTAATGATTAGAGGCCTGACTCACATCTACCTTGATTTTGCATCTTTGCTTCTGTGAGCACTTGAGGAGACCTTTGTCTGACCTGTAGTGGTAAAAAATATACCAGACTCAGTGAAGAACATCTCTGTTCACTAGTCTCAAAACTATATGGCAATGTGCTCAAATATGTGGGTAATAGTGCCCTGTAATAACACATTTGGGCACAAGTCATTATTTGGGTCTAATTCAAATTATATAGGGGTAAACAGAACAGTTTTGGTCAGTTTGTATTAAATGAGAAGATTATGTAAAAACTCAATTAAAATGTAAAGAGAACAATAGTTAAGGATAGCTGTGATTTTGCCTCTGCACTGCTATATGATATACTTTTAAACTAGTGAAAAACAAATAATTTACTCCAGAAAAATAAAAATTACTTAATTGCAAAATGTACTGTCAATAAAATAACAGGAAAAAAGGAAAAAAAAAGAATGTCTTTACAGATACATTTCAAAGACTTTTAGACCAGTTTTAAATGTTAGCTTGCTTCCAAAGATGTGCACTCACTTACTTTCTTGTTGAAATTCTTACCACCTTACGAACATGAAGGTATATTGGCTAGAAACTTAAATAAAATGTAAAACATACTTCTGACAAGCTGGGTCAGTGACTAAGCAAAGTAGATTTTAAGATATAAGAACAAATTTGACTTGCATGTCAATGAAACCTGCAAACCAAAAAGCCTTAGGTGGAGTTACGGATTTCCTTTTTCCCTTTTTATCTGAATATAAAAAAAACCAAAAAATAGTGTTCTGATGGTCCTGCAATGTCTTCTTTTGTTTGTATAACAAAGTATAAGCACTGCATGCATGCATTATATTTAGCAGAAATTCTGACACTGTCATCATATTATTTTATCTCAAAGAGATACAGAAAGAGACTTGCAGTTTGGGTGGCGAGGAGCACTGATTTCGATAAGTCATGTTTAGGTTTAGTCTACACTAAAATTGATCTATCTTGAATAGCAATAACAGCATTGTATCAAAGAACTTGAGAAAATATGATAAAACTGTGTCTTAGCACTTTAGAACAAAAGCAAATCACAAAATATCCCTGAAGGCTAGAACAACTTTTTACGTGAAAAGATCATTAAAATCTGAAGTGAAAATTAAAAAATAACTTTATCAAGACAAATGAAAACAAAATTTGAAGTGGAATAAATGTTATTCTTTGATGCTTAATAATGTATTGGTGACCTTTCTTAACTTAAGACCTTAGAGCAATACATGCAATATTGACTTTGTTATCAGGTATAGCATAGGATAGGCAAAGTATAGGGATACAATAGATAAAGTTAGAACAGAACAGAATAGAACAGGTCGGTAAAAAAAATACCTACAACAATCATCAAGTCCAACTGCCTGATCACTTAAGGACTGACTGGAAGTTAAAGTATAGTGTTGAGGGCATTTTTCAGACCCTGTTAAAATTGTTATTGACCACTCTAGGAAGCCTGTTCCACTATCTGATCAGTCTCTTGGTAAAGAAATGCATCTAAACTTCCCCTGGCCTGACCTTGAACCATTCCCACAAGTCCTACCCCTGAATCCCAGGGAGAAGAGCTGAGCATCTCCCTCTCCATTTCCCCTCCTGAGGGAAGGATGCTCTTAAATAATAAAAGAAATAATAAAAGATCTATGGTGGAAACTGTCCAATTCTGCTATGCACAGAAATTAATAGAAGAGCAGTGTCTTTAAACTGTATTTATTTAAGACATAATACTCCAGGCGCAATTGCCTATGCAACTTTAAAGAAAAATATGAAAGGGAAGAGGCACTGTAATAATGTCAGGATGTTTATAATGTTTATACTGTTTAACATTATATCAGGTTGCACAGGTTGTTTCATGGTGAAACAATCTTTATGATTATTATTTTGAAAATTAGAATTGTAAAATTAATTTGGATTTTATATAACTATGTTTTCTTTCCACATTAAATATGCATTTTAAGTACAAGTTAAACAAAATTGCTTCAATATGTGAAGCAAAGGGTTTTCTCTACCATAGAAACCTTCTTTCTACAAAAATAGTTCAAGTGTTCAATAAACATAGTGATAAAGAGCAAACCAAAAGATGTTTAGAATGTTTAATTCCCATGCTATCAATTACAAATAATCTTTCACTTATCTATTTTCCAGTCACAAAATGTTCTATATAGATAGTACAAAGAATTTCATTAATACTTATGTGAAGTCACAAAACTTTACAAAACCAAATTGAGCAAAATTATGAATCCAGACATACAACATACTTAAAAATCCAAACAAATACAGAAATAAGTCACAGTCATCTGAAAAAAACTATAACTCATGTAATTGTATAGCGCCCAAGTTTTCTGCTATGGTGCGTGACATTATGCAAAATTTCAATGATTATATCTGCTGCTCCCCAATTGCTGAAAATAAATAAATAAAAATAGACAATTTAAACAATCATGTTGGCCTGTAACAAAACTAGAATGAAAATTTATTTGCCTGAGGTTGATTCTGTGGGATCTGCAAATTTTTCTTTCAGAATTCAGTGAGATGATGAAAGGAAACTTGATTACAGCATTGGGCTTCCCATAGTTTTCTAATTATTTCAACATCTTGATTTTTTTTTTCTGACAGAAATTTGACAGGGAGAGCAGAAAGAGCAATGACATTTTCTTGCTCTGCTGAGGATGCACCATAATCACACCTGTTGATGCAAAGTAAGTGTCATCTACATCCTGGAAGAGACTGGCACTCAGGATGACTTGAAATAGAAACATGGATAAATGCATGACAGTCAAGCACAGATGATCAGAGGCCCATTAAAATATGTGTAACTGCAGATGAAAAGATGTAAAGTGGGCATGGATCAAACCCACTGTGGACATGTAGTTAGATTTCATGTTCAAGCCTTGAAAAGCACACCTCTGCTCATTCCCAGTGAGATCTAACTATGTTCCCTTGGGCAAACTCCCTCATGTTCACTTGAGATATGTACACTGGACGTGTATTATTAAATGTATCAGATTTGCAGATACAAATTGTGGAAAACAATTTTGAACTTCAGAATATAACTAATTAGTATCACCAAACAATAGTTTTACCTATATCAAAACCCCATATAGTCCATGTACCCAAACATATAGCCAAATAACGCATACAGACAGACAAATACATATAACAGCTTCACTAGGTTTGGGGAGTTGTCTACTTTTGACAATGCAATGGTCATTCCAAAATATTTTATTGTTGAACACAGCCTCCTTTCTGAGAAATAAATATTTGCTTTCGTCCTTCAGCTGAGAAATGTAAAACCTTGCAACCATTTATATATACTATAAGAGAAGTGAATATTACAAAATGCTATTTATTTACACTGTGGGTGCTTTATTATATGTATAATAAGTTTAAATGCACCTGCATATTAATGTCTTATACACCCAACCACCACTAGAATGCCCAGTCAGTCTCCTAGAGTAACTTTCCATTACAACTGACTTCACTCTTCCATTCCTGGTTCCCTACTGTCTTGCAATCAGACAGCCCTGTATTGCAGTAATACCATTCCTAGAAATAAGTTAGTTCACCTTTGCACTGAACTTTCAAGACCTGAGGATTGGTGTTCGTCAGGTTTTCCCTGTCTGAACTTTTCTTGGGGGAGCTGCAGCTTTGTTTTACTTTATTTTTATATTTCTCTTATTGACCAGGTCTCTATGGCTAGTTTATTTTTGGGGGGTTTGCATAGTGCAATTATAATTTTATACAGATAGCTGTAACAAGCTGTTATGCCATTAGAATGAGATATTTATGAATTTTACAAAAGCTATATCCCACAGCTATAAACCACTCACCACAGGTCAAGAAATGTAGATATAGAGCTAGACAAAATTGGCTCTAGAGGTAGCAGATAGAGAAAAAAACCTAGTATCTAATACACATGAAACACATAAATAGTACATGCTGAGACTTCAGTGTAAAGTGTTCTAACAGAACTATGATTTTTTCTTTTTTTTCTTCTTCTAATAATTAGACATATATTAACATTTTTCCTGAATTAAACTGTTAAGTTTTCTATTATACTAACAAGTCTTGTCTTTACTTAAACATATTGTGTGCTTCTTTGTGAACAAGATTTTGATTTCTTTATAGTGAGTTATCATTTTGCAATCAGGAATCCTACAAATAACAGTAGATTCAGCAGGTTAAATTTTACTGCATTTTTCTGATGTATATTGCTTAACATTTACGTTCTTTTTCATGGTACTGTGATTAATGGCAATGACTATTCATATTTCCATAGCAAAATGAGCTTACAATCTTCATAAATATCAATACTTGTAACACCTTGGCACCATTTTTATAGTAAAAAACTCTGTTGCCTACAGATGCAAAACAGAGTTACAGAGTTCATTCTTTGATCTGATGCGAGAAGCTGTAAAATGGCCTTTGTCTGTTTTTCCTCATTCCTGGATCTTAACAAAGACACAGCTAAGTGTACCTTTTCAAAAGCTTAATTCAAATTAGGTGTAAATATGCTCCTTTTCTTTTTAAATATATAGCTGAAGTGTACATGAAACAGTAGAATTGCACAAGAGTGCCTATTACAACATGATCTATTGCATTTTGAGAATAAAAGGAGTTTTAACCCCAAACTAACCCTATGGCATACCTGAAAATATTTGAAAACAGAAAATAACTTTTGGTATCTGATTTTTCTATTGATAAACTTACTATCTGAGAATAATAATCTCACCACTATCAGTATACATTGTTTGAATTTATCTTTTATTTGCATATGTACATACATATGTATAAACTCATTCCATACTCATGATCCTTGATCTATCTGTATAATTTACAATTTAGAATTCAAAATGAATGAAAAGTTGAAAGAAATAAGTGAAATTAAAGATTTATATTTTAGTTTCAGTTTTGAATTAATGCTTTGTAGTGAAAAACTGCCACACCTGTCTATATTATAAATCTACATCAAATATGCCTTAGCAAGCAAATTTGGCATTCACAATGAGTGGATAATAAAATTCCTGATCAAATATTATCAAATGTCATCTCTCAGGATTGGTAAGTTATCCTAACAGACTTCTGCTCCTGTTTATCTGGATGTTGCAAATATAAATCAACAAAAATTCTATCATATTCAAAACAAAATCTGAAGTAATTTATTACTTAGTCTCTTTGGATTTCATCTGTATATATTTCCTTTGCCCTTATTGAAAGGCTTATCAATGACTTCTCTTTGGATCCTAGGTCAGGATACTTTTACTTTATTCCTTTTAATAACGAGCATTTTCAATACTAAGTCTACTTATTTCTAAAGACTTTAGGCATTTAAAAACAGACTTGTATCATATCACAAAAAATATTTTAAAAAATATTAGACTTTCTAAAATATTGTTATTGGTTTATCTAGTTTATCAGATTCTCATTTTTCTTTCTTTTTCCTTTTTCCCTGTACCTCCTACCGGTACAATGTTCATGAAACAAAACTATTGGTGGTACCATATGTTAACTGGTGACACCAGTCGTATGAGCTGTATTAGTGAATAAGTGTATTAGTGAATTAATTTCACAGGTACGTGTGAAATACAGTTTGGTAGTAAAGATATTACCTAAACCTTTTAAATTATCAAAAGATCATTACTTTTCCTTTGCATTTTAAGTCTAGAGACTCTAGAGATAGAGTGTACCCTTTTGGTTTCAGTCACAATAGGTACCAGATGTGAAGTGGTCAAATTCCTTCCTGAATTAGATTGTGATAGAGAATAATTGACTACTTAACTACTGATTCTTCAGAAAAAAACCCCCAAAATTTAATTATTGTTAATGTGGGTTTTTTTTATTCTAACCTAGAGCTATTTGGACAGTAGTTAGTGTTTTTAACTTGAGATTTTAAAGATGCATAGACACGTCGACATTTCTCTTTATGTTTGTTTGTTTGTTTGTTTGTTTAAATAAACTGTATGTCAATATTTAAGTTTCTACACTGGGAAGGACTGTGAGTACACTGTCCACAGGTTTAGAAAGCAAAGTGTTTGCCTAACTGGGGTTGGGGGGGGGGGGAAAGAAAGAAAGAAAAAATTGTCATTAAATAGGACACTACATTTAGAAAAGTATAATGTACTGCTCAGTTACAGAATGAGTGACAGCTAGTCAGGTAACAGCTCTTTAGAAGTGGATCTGACTGTCATAATAGAGCATGAGTTGAACACAAATCACCAGTCACCTCTGAAAAAGTCAGACATCATAAAAAAGCATACATAGTAGTCTGCAGCTGATGGGGAGACATTTCTTCTCCTTAATCAACATTTATGAGACCTCAACTGCAAAGCTGTGTCAATTTGACCTGAATCTTCAAGAAAGATAACCAACTAAAAACTATTTCCTTTAAAAAATATTAACATTTATAGTTGATATTGGTTTTCAGAAATATAGGTGAAGGAAAAGTATGAATCATGTAAGTATTCAGTTCAAATTTCTAACAATGGCAATAGGATACATTAGGATACTATATATATAATAAAAACAATCAGATATTTTATTCTTTTATTCTGCGTAATATATCTCAGCATAGAGAGAAAGCACCAAATTTAATAAAACAATTATGAAAGCCTGGTGACAATGGCATGAGGTGGATGTTTGAGGGAGTCAGCAAAGACTTGATTGTTCACCAGCAACTAAAACTGGAAACCACTTCCAGGCACATGAAGGACAAGAAAGTAATATGGTGTAGTTAGCACAGACTAACCAAGAGGAAATCATTTTTGACCAGCTTGACAATGAAGTGACTGGGCTGGCAGATGAGTGAAGTGGATAGTGTCTACCTGGACTTCACTAAGGTCTTTGATATGTGAAGAATGAGACTGAATATTGCAAAGTAGCTTGGCTGTAATGTCAACAATACAAGGTTTTAGACTAAAATAATACTTCTTTAAAACTTCTTTTGGAAGATCTTTTGTTATCTTCAGTTCTTCAACAGCTTGGCCAGTAGATATGTGATGAAAAGTGATAAATTTCAGGAAATGTAGATATATCATGTAAAGTTGAGATCTGGCAGATAGCAAGATTTTAACTTTTTGTTTGTTTGTTTCACAGCCACAGGAGACCAGGAAACTGAGCACAAACAGTTTTGAGATTCTTTTATTAAGTTTTGGATTTTTTCTAACATTTCAGTCATTCTGGTCTGCAAGACCTCTACAAGTTCCCTTAATGGCAATGTTCCATATGCCAAAAGAGAAAGGTGAAAAGTTAAGATATTAAAATGAAATATTTGGCTAAGGTAAGACTTTGTGCATACAGTAATCTCTATTCCTTCTTAAAATATAAAATAAAATTGGAGGCAGACAAAAGTGATTATGTTCAAAGCTGGTCAGTCTTAAAACAAACTAAGAGTAAGTAATCTCTGTAATAATAAAGCTGAACAAGTATCTAATTTCTACCAAGCACTACTGAGTTCTGGTAAATACGTAGCCTTTGTGCCCTCTAAAATCTGAACAAATAAAGAATAAAGAAATTAAAAACATGCATATCTCACTGATAAAAACAAATAATTGTTTTCTCACTGATCCTCACTAAAAAGACACCAGTAGAAAAATAAAAAGTAGAAATAAAGAAGATTGTTAATGCCAAGTTATTTTTTCTTTGGTTCCACTATCATTACTAACTAGTGTTACTGTTTCTGTTTGGTTTTCACTACCATTTGCTTTAACCGCAATTTGGTTTGTGCCTAAAGGAAGGACTTAATATGTGCCATAATAACAAGGCCAAGATCTTGTTATCATGCAGCTCCCTTTCCCATGTTGTGAAGAGACACAAGCCATGAATAAGACTGAGTGAGAAAAAAAATATGTCTGATGCCAACTCAAAATTCAACATTTGCTTTTCTATCACAGGAAATGGTATTTTTATATGTAATAATTTAGTCAAAAAACATTTCAAAATGCTGATGTGACATAATAAAGGTGATTTATTCTTCTTATAGTCCTGCCCCTTAATCACTTTTTAAAAGAAAAAACAAGTTTTTTTATGAATTACAAATTTAGATAACAATACTAAAAAATAAATGTATTTGAGACTACCATAATGTTATTAATTCTAAATGTGGATCTATAATGTCATTTCCAACCTATTTTATTCCCTCTTTATCACTCTGAGTGTTTATTTGGTAGACATTTTTAGTAGCTAAATAAAAAAAATTGTTGAATTACATCTCTGGATATACTGTGCCTCCATAAAAAGGTTATAGATACGTTTAGAGAGTTAGATATAGTCTAATGATTTTAATAAAAGTTTTGCTAGCATATTAATTCTTTAGGTATTTTGCATATTACTCTGTATGAAAAATAAATTTGAACCTGGAGACTGGCTGGCAGCTGCAATAGGACTAATTTTTTCTTTTTTGATAACAATGTTCAGGGGTTTTTATTTAAATTAAACATTTTATTTTTTTCTAAGGAAGATACATCACAGCAATATATATCACAGAGAAAAAAACCTGTGAAATGATAACAATTTTTCTAAATGTTCCAATATATTCTGTATGATCCAGAAAATCATAATGCAAGCATATATCAATTTTGTTTCTATTACTACAAACTGTCTATTGTTATAAAACACTATTCAAAAGTGCTACTCTCAAAACATTTATTGTAGAATTTTCTCTTTGTCTGTTTCTGTACAGAATAGCGCTTCTCTCTCTTTATTAAAAACATTTTTCATTCTGTGATTGCAAAGATAATCTAAAATGTGAACCAAGGGCAAATATGAATATGTAGAAAGTCTCAGAAAATGGTTTGTGGAGATAAATTCTGCCTATTATGTCTCATCAGGGACCTTTGGACTCTGATATTAGCATTTTTCCCAGCACCAAAGATGCTGTACTTTTGTTAGAGAAATCAATATTCTGAATGTCAATAATACCTATTATCTCTTTTCTGTCTCCTTGTTTCATTGTATCTGACCCCACCAGTCAATAGCTGTCAATTGAAAAATTCAGTGAATTACAGGACATGCACAGACTGATCAGGTTTTCACCTCAGATGGAGACACTAGGATTCAGATTACAACTAGGAAGATTTCCTCAGGCCTTTAGAATTTAGAAAACTAATTTGTGAAACTAACTATAGGTTCTCTGAATTCTAATGCATGCAGAGCAGTGAGGGAAAAAATAAAAATTGACCAGTATAATTTTGAATGTTTTTAGCTGCTAACACCCACAGAGCTTTATAATAATGATGATGATGATTATAGTAGTATATGATTTCCCTAATTATTGACAGCTTTTACTGCATCTTTAATATTTGATTAAATGTCTTATTCAAATAGAAAGTAGAGTATTTCTTGAAGGTGAAGAGAATTAGTTATGTTTCAAACTGACATTTCGTTACTCATGATAAAACAATATGTTGGAACAACACTAGAAAGGTCAAAAAATACTATGCAAATCTTTGATCCCCATATGATGAAACTGTCCAACAGTGAACTGAAAATACAATATGGAGACAATATTTAAATATTGAAACCATACCTTTAAATATTATTCATGTCTACTAAAGCAGTCATATAACTTATGAAAGAACTGGACCTTATTATTCTTTGGGTTTTGGAAAATAAAATAATTTAAATTACTATAACAGTTTTCTAGAATAAAAATATTAATTTAGTATCTGAAAGACGTTCTTGATTTTTAAATACTCATTTTCTTAATTGTTTGAACAAGGAAAAGACTAGACACAATAAAATGCAAATACAAGTTGGCAAACCCAGTTTAGTGAGATATTTACAAGTAAGAATTAAAATTCTAAAGTATTTCTTTAGAATTCTTAAGATATTAAAATGAAATATTTGGCTAAATTCTAATTGAATTCTAAAGTATTTCTTAAAACTTGTATATGTTTTTGTTGTGTTTTGTTGTTTGGGTTTTTTTTTTAAATTATATTTGTATTATCAAATATCCTTAGGAACCACAATTAGCATTGTACACAGCTTAAATGAAAAATTGCAACTTCTTTAAAATTCTTTATAAACATTCTGTCATACTTAAAATGCCAGAGAGGTAATCTTGATAATTCTAATGTCTGTAGGAATGGAAATTAATGTATAATACCTGAGAAATTTGTGAAATGCATATATGAGCACATAAAATATTTCCAATGTTAAATCACTTTGCTAAACAGAGAATTATTTAGGTTGTAAGTGACCTCTGGAAGTCATCTAGTCCAAACCCTGACTTAAGAGGAGGTACAACTAGAATTATAAAGCTTATTATACAGGATAACAGATTATCATAAAACTAGTGCTGTATTAAGGATACCACCTCCCTTTTACCACCTTATTGTAAATCCAATTCAGGAATTGTATTTTGATTGGCCTAATTAAAAAACATGGATTGAAAGTAATTATGCTGACATCAGTCTCTTACCAACATCAGTGCAATATAAAATGTTTCAAAGTTTAAGTGGTCATAAAACTTTATAAGAGAATTCTTCAGTGAGTATCTTTGAAACAGTAATCAAAGGATAGATGCACTTGACACATCCACAGGACTCATAAAGAGACAAAACCAAAGTAAGCAAGCAAAAATTACCACAGAAATGTTTCTTAACTGTATCACAGACTCATCGAGGTTGGAAAAGGTCTTAAAAATCATTTAGTCCAACTGTCAGCACCACCATAATCACACCTAAACATTATCCCCAAGTGCTACATCCAGACACTTCTTGAACACTTTCAGAGATGGTGACTCCACCACCTCCCTGAGCAGTTTATTCAAATACCTAACCACTCTTGAAGTGATTTTTTTTTTCCCCCAATATCTAATCTGAACCTTCCCTGGTGCAACTTCAGGTCATTTCCTCTTGTCCTTTCACTTGAGACATGGCAGAAAAGACCAAACCCCATCTTGCCAGAACCTCCTTTCAGGTAGTGATAAAGAGGTCTACCCTGAGTCTCCTTTTCTCCATACTAAACAATCCCAGCTCCCTCAGCCATTCCTCACATGACTTGTGTTCCAGATCCTTCTCCAGCTTCATTGCCCTTCTCTGGACACACTCCAGACTCTCAGTGTCTTTCGTGAAGTGAAGGACCCAAGACTTAACACAGGACTCAAGGTATGGCTTCACCAGTGCTGAATACAGCAGTACCTGCAGTACCTTGCCCTGGCCCTGCAGGCCACACTATTTTTTATACTTTTCAGGATGCCATTGGCCTTCCTGACCACCTGTACACACTGATGGCTCACATACAGCTGGCTACTGAGCAACACAACTAAGTCCATTTCTGCTGAGCAGCTTTCCAGCCACTCCTCCTCCAGCCTGTAGCGCTGCATGGGCAGAACACAGCACTTCAGCTTGGTATACCTCACACAGTTGTCCTTAGCCCACCAATCCATCCTGTCCAGATCCCTCTGTAGATTCCCCCTACCTTACAGCAGATCAACATTCCCACCCAACTTGGTACTATCTGCATACTGACTTAGGGTGCACTCTGTCCCCTCATACAAATCAATAAAGATGTGAAACAGGATACCAAGTCCTGGGAAACACTAGATTCCCTAGGCTGCCAATGGGATTTAGTTCCATTCACAAGTCCCTGGGCCCAGCCATCCAGTAAGTTTTTCTCCCAGCAAAGAGCACACCTGTCCAAGTCACAAGCAACCAGTTTCTCCAGAAGAATGCCATGGGAAATGGTGTCAAAGGCTTTACGAAAGTCCAGGTAGACAACATCCATAGATTTTCCCTCATCTACTAGGCATGTTACCTTGTCATAGAAGGAGATCAGATTGGTCAAGCAGGACCTGCCTTTCACAAACCCATAATGTTTGGGTCTGATCCCCTGGTTGTCCTGTATGTGCCATGTGATAGCACTTAGAATGATCCATGAACTTCCCTGGTACCAAGGTCAGGCTGACAGGCCTGTAGTTCTCTGGAGCGTCCTTCTGACTATTCTTGCAGATGTAGATGTATGGATACTGTTTAAACTCAAAGAACTGCATAGAAATGAGACATATCCAAAACGCCTTCCAGAGTTTAAGAAGCATTCGGATGATACTTTCAGGCACACTTTTCAGGACTCTTGGGGATGGTCCTGTGCAGGTCTAAGAGTTGAACTTGATAGTGCTTATAGGTCCCTTCCAACTCAGCATCTGCTGTGATTCTGTCATCTGTAATACAATTCTTTTACCTTGTTTTTATAGGGGAAAAAAAATGTTTAAAGTGAATAGAAACTTGTTGCAGAAATCAGTACTAGGGATGGAATTCAGCATAAATGTAAATAGTGGGCCAGTGTCATTTGAAAGTGTAAGGTAAAATCCACATGTTGCCTAAAGATGCAGAATCTGTGAGCGGTCCACAATTTTCTGAAGCAGCAGCTGGAGGCCAGGAAGGATTACTTAAGGCATCTCAAATGGTATAAGAAGCCTATGGTGAAGTAAGTAGCTGAAATGTAATCTAAAACTCTGAAATGTAGATGTTTATCCATTTGTGTTAAAGTTGCTTGAGGTATCTAATATCTCACTGGATTAAATATAGCTAAGAGTTACATGCCACAGTGGCATTCAGGTGCCTGCTTCAGGCTAAGCTGAGTTACAGTGTAGTTTTCCCTGATTATAAATGTTTGATGAAAAAAATGAACATGTGTTTTCCTTTTAGATAAGGTCAAAACAGAAAGACTTCTGATTCTAGAGAGTTAGTAAATGTCTAATATGAAAAAATTGATAATTTGTAGGCAGTTTTATACACATAGAATTCCATATATGTAACAGCATGCATGCAAAACTTGTTTTTAGATGCCACGAGGCAAACATAATCAACCAGTAAGTCTGTTTAAAACCAGCGAGGGAAAAAAACCCCACCTAATTATAGAGAAAAAAAAGATAGACATCAAAATGTTTCAAAATATCCAAGTTACAATTAAAAAGAATGATTATTCAGGAGGCTGTTAACTTGACAGTCTGATAACAGAGAACAGTACTACAAATTATGTTAATTGTGTGAAAGACTGAATTAAAACATTACACATACTCTGTGTCCATACTCTGCGTAAGTGCCTTCTTAGCTTTGGAAAAAAGCAACTAAACAAAACAACAAACAACTAGAAGGTAGCAAGAACATATTCATTACAGGCAATGTCCTGAGTAAAGTAGCTTCTCAAACTATTTTGTTGTGTGGGATTTATGTTTGAATTTCATGAAGATAATATAAAATCTCAAAGTACATTTCTGAGCATTCATTTGTTTACCCGTGGACACAACTCAACCCTGCATGCACAAAGTGCCTGCAAATATCAGCCTTCTCTGTGTGTTATGATTTTTGTACCAGATTAAAATACATTCACATGAAGGCTTTGATCAAGCGTGCACTTCAGAAACAATCTCCAGTCGTCTCTTACTGTGCTTTGATTTCCACCACAGAGCAGTCTCAGAGTAGATAAATTGATCTCTTTGGATAAAAGTAAGCTAGAAGGTGTTCTCCAGCCAGTAACAGGCATTCAGCCTAAAGAAGCAGAACTAGTTTCCAGTAAAAACCCTGAAATATACACACAGTGTGAACCTCATGCCCTTAGCACTAACTGTTTTTCAGTATAAAGCTGCTTGTGGTGCACAGCACTACTAATGTTAATGTGAACATAGCCTAATTTATTCTCTTAGGACAACTGGAGGCAATATTTGGATCTTCTCCTTTCTGTCTTTCATTTTCCCACCCTCTGATCTTCTGCTCACACTCTGCAGATGTAAGTTTCTGCACTTCTCCATGTGAAGTAAGGAAAGATGTTAAACAGAAAATGTATTTTTTCAGATTTACTTAAAATCCCTAGATTCACCTTCTAGAAACTTCTGAGTTTTGACTGAAGAAAAAAGTTAAAGTTCTTGACTTCTATTCTGTTGCCAGGTACTTCTGCAAATAATTAGCTATGGAGAATGATGCTTAGAAGAGTGACTTCTGCAGAGAGGATAAAATCTACATGAACAAAACTCTGCATTCACAGTCTGTGAACTCCATGACAACAGAAGTCTTGTACCTTACGAAACAGAAAAACCATAAGAGGAGAATCAGTCTTGATGAAGTTCACAGAAAATGTACATTTCTTAATTCCACAGCTTCAAACTTCACATGCCCTACATGATCTGACATTGTCTTCCACCCATTTCAATATCAAATTTAAAATTAGAAATGATTAGTGATGAATGAACTCCTCCTAAGATGTTTTCCTCCTTAGTCAGAAAGATGAGTTTCTGAAATGAGCTGGTCTCCATTTTAATCTTGCATAGCAACTAGAGCGACCTGTATCTCATTATTGCAGAGAAGCCTCTGTTTATGTCTCACTTCAATTCTCAATGCTTTATCATATTACACAGGTGATATCTTTGCTTATTCATATTTCAGAAAGATCAGTAAGTAAATTATGCTCTAGTGATAATTTATTTAAATTACTAAACTCTTCACTTGGTTAAAAATATTTTCTGTCATACTGAGGAAAGTTATCACTTATGGGAATCAGGACAAAAACAATGCCATGCAATCTCACCCTTCTTAGCTGCTGCCATATTGAAAGAAAAGGGAAAATCATCCCAACAGGTGCTTCCTTTTCTGAAAGGCATGAAAAACCAAAAATGCATGATGCTTCCCTCATGATTTTACTTTTTAAATAGTAAACTGCTAGCAATATTTCAGGCTCTGCTTTCTCAGCAAGACAATTGGAAGAAATGAAATGCCTTTCCATGTCCTGGAAAGGTAACATCTTCACTAAGCCCCCTTCCTAAAGTGGGAGCTTGTCCAGTGCTTCCCTCCCATGTGCAGAGAAGAATTACTATACTGATAAGAGTTGCAAAGAGAAGGCATTTGAGAACACAAATGATGCAGATGCAGATACTTTAACCCCTTAAACAATTTACAACTTGTAATTAAGAAGAGGATATCTCACATTGTTAGTCTCTAAAGACCAAATTGAATATTGCTTTGTGGTTTAAACACTGATTAAAATCTGTGAACATGAGCACAAAAGAGTTATTAAAATAAGATGTGATATACATGAAATGTACGTTATATGGTACAATTACAATTGATAAAGACTAGTCAAAAATGTTTTGTAAAACATAGACCTATTTCTTCTCTAAATCAGTATAGCCCAATAAATGGAAAATAGAAAAGAAAATAGATTCCAATTACTAAGGAAGAGTTGATCCAGTCTATGATCTTGAACAAATTAGGATTTAATATTGGAATTTTTTTTATTTGAACAAGGTCAGATTTTTTTTTTTTTAAGATCATAATCAGATGGGAAATTTCATATAGTATTTTGGATTTCTCCATTACATATAGTTTTTCAACATGAGAAACCTGCAGCAACTATAAGAAATGTTGTCATGCACAAAGGTTATTATATTGCTGTGATTAAATGTTTCAATGTCTAATGAGGAGCACCTGATGGAGCTGGGATTGTTTAACCTCAAGAAAAAGAGGAGAGACACTGCTCAAAAAGGGGTTGGAGTCTGTCTCCTCACAGGTAACAAGCCATAGGATAAGAAGGAATGGCCTCAAGTTATGCCAGGAGAGGTTTAGATTGAATACTAGGAAATAAACTTTTCACTGAAAGGGTGTCAAGCATTGGAACAGACTGCCCAGGGACATGGTTGAGTCATCGTTCCTGGAGGTATTTAAAAGATATCTAGATCTGGCATTTATGTACATGGTTTAGTGGTGGACTTGGCAGTGCCGGGTTAACAGTTGGACTCAATGTTCTCAAAGTTCTTTTCCAACTGAAAGGACTCCACAATTCTATGACTAATTAGGAGGACTTGCAAAATTGTATTTATGAATATCATCTTTAAAGAGTACACACCAGTATACACTCAAGTGGAAACAGTACATTTCTCCTTGAAATACATGTAACACTGGAAAAATCAAATTGCACAAGTGTTAGAATATTTTTGAATACATATTTTGTTTTGTTTATGAATTTACTGAAATTCAACCATAAGGCAAATGGCAAACACTATCTTTTAATTTAACCAAATTTCTTAAAAACAACCACCAGTTTATCTTCAAGTAATAGCCAAGCAGAAAAGAAGAAATGTAATTAGCATAGACTCACACTGAGATTTCCTAATGATAATTGCTAAATTTAATTCTTTTAAATTTTGTTGTTACTTTATTTCCAAGCGTCTGACATATCACCCCTTCTTTTTTCCACATAGAAAGACTATAGTTACTCCCAAAATATGTGAAGGCACAAATAACTGTAAAGGTGTCTGGTCACATTTATCCAAATTATTTTTTTCTAGTTCACTTACTACTTCCAAAGATGAAGTCTGGATTAAAAAATTTTGGGTACCACAATATCAGAAAGATATTAAGCTCTTAGAGAGTGTCCAAAGGAGGACAATGAAGATGATGAAGGGCCTTGAGGGGAAGCCATATGAGGAGCAGCTGAGGGCATTTGGTGTGTTCAGCCTGGAGAAGAGGAGACTGAAGGGAGACCTCATTGCAGTTACAACTTCCTTGTGAGGGGAAGAGGGGCAGGCACTGATGTCTTCTCTGTGGTGACCAGTGACAGGACCCTAGGGAATGGCCTGAAGCTGTGTCAAGGGAGAGCCTGACAGAGTTCAGGAAGCATTTGGACAATATTGACAGGCATGTGATGTGACTCTTGTGGATGGCCCGGTGCAGAACTAGGAGCCAGACTTCAAGCCGGACTTGTGCATCCCTTCCAATTCACAATATTCTCTAATTCTATGAAAGCATTCTCCTAGAAACAGGAAAATAAAATAGCAAGGCCTATAAAAAAACTGATACCGAGGGATTAACTATGCAGTTTAAGGCATAAATCTCTCTATTAAAAAAAAAAAAAAAAGTATAGGTAACACATCTGAAAAGAAAAAAAATAGGGTCAAAATCTGAGCAAAGGATAGGAAAAAAATATGTGGTGGCATTATTTCTTTTGCTATAATTGCATTTTTTTTATACAAATGTATTCCTGTGACGTGTGATAAAACAGTCTTTCAGGAACTCTGGTTTATACTGCTCAAATCCATCATATACGCAATGTGGCAGCACAGAAAACTGCAAGGTTTCCTGCCCTCCAGCCAGCACTGTTCTTTTTACAAAAGAACACCTGAATTATGCTGCAAGTTCTTGTTACCTTTCCAGTGAGCCTGAAAAAGTGATAACAGTTGGCTATTAAATGAATGAAGAGTAAAATGCCGAGATGATTGCTGTATGAAAAAGGGCTGCCCAAACTGTTAAGCTCTGTCTATGCCATTTTTCCTCTGGATACAAAGATGAAACCAGTAACCAAACTCAGCATGTCATTGCTTGTTCTATCTCATCAGAATACAGGAAAATGTTGGGAATGAGAAAAAAATCTTTGAACAAGTTACTTCCTGCTGAAAAGCTGGACATTAATTCAAAGACAAAATGTGCATAGAGACAGAGAAACAATCAAAGATGTGATAAACAAGCACTTGTTATTTTCTAATACAATAGATTAGAAGATCTGATGTGTGATCTGATGTGTGTAGATCTGATGCCTAAAAGCTATTCTCACTTTGGACTGTTTATGGGTGACATTTTTAGAAGCAATAGGGTTTAAAAGGGTAGTTAAACTTTTGCTCTGCAAAAGTTGCAAGGTTTAATCTTTAAGAAAGTTAGAATTCTTAAGAAATCACTCACACATAGACGTGTGACTGGCTGATATAGACCCTAAGGTTTATGATACTCCAGAGGTCTTAGAGATTGTCTGCTAAATTTAAAACGATGTTTAAAAGATAGTGTAAAGAATCTGTTACCTGTACTATGGATCAAGTCAGACTGTCATTGTTCACATACTAAAGGAAGGCATTTGGAGACAAGGACAGGAAGTACCATGGGTTTGACTGTGATGGTGCTTCTTAACTGTTATTACAAATGAATACAATTTGCCAAGTGTTGAATCATTGTTCTTTTCCTCTAACATACTTCAAATCTATCCATCTTTCTTCGACCAAGTAGCTGACAAAGCAGATTGCTAATCCATGTTAATCCCTTTCACAATATACAGCAAGTGCATTAATGCTTACCTTTATTCTTGCTGAGATCACACTTTAGGACTGAAGTTTTTGTCTCTATTTACTTCAAAATAGTGTGTGCCATTCTCTGTTTTCTAAACAGTTCCAACCAAATTATTTAATTATTTAATTTACATTTCCAAAATTATAAAAAATTAATTTATTAGGCATTAACATTCTTTCACATTGAAAACATATGAGAAGTTCACTGTCCACCTCTCACAGTAAGCATTCTAGATTTTCTTTATTTCATGAAGTCAGGAGGAAAATTTCTTTTTTAAATGAGTTACAATACCCTTTGAGGTGTTTACTTTGAAGGTAGAAAAATCCTAAAGAAGTAAATTTAATTTAGGCAGTGCACTTTTATCCTTTAAATTATGGGGGAGTCTATGCAGGTCCTTGTCATTTTTGTCACATGACACTTTAAAAACCTTTTGATTCTATAATAACTTACTGCAAAACCTGTCATATTTTCAAGATTAAGTAAAGATTCTAATAAATAGAATTACCTATAACACCTTCTTCCTGAAATCTGAGATTTGCATGTCCTCCGTTTATTATTGGAGGACCATTTATTTTACCTCCAATAGCTCTTTATTTAACACTCCTGCTTAATAATACATCAAAGTGAGCTAATTAAAAGAAGTGCTGACACAAATTTATTATGTAAATATCTGGAGGCTTATATTTGCTGTGATACCAACACTAAGTCTTTAGAATTGCTCAAGCAAACTGAAAGGAATGCCAATAATTTTCAGAAAATACTGATATATTTTTAGAATAAGTTGACCTTTTTCCTGTATATACACACACTTCACTATGCAGTCTGTGAATTTCTTGGAATTTCCTATTATTCACCTGTAAGCTATCAGCTGACATTTCCCCAGTAGAAAAGGTTCTGAAGAAAATATTTACAAGAGAAAATAAACAGTGAGTACCATACACAAAGCAACACTGACCACCCATATCCCAAGGCAAAGCAAATGAATATGCTCTGGGAGGTAACACAGAGCTGTAGTTGCCTAAAATATTCTGTAGTACTTGTCTGCTTGTGCAGTAAATGTGGGTTTATGGCATCCTCATTATCAACCCCATCAGGCTGCACAGCATATGCAGAAAGATAATTTATGCAGAATACCTAAAAATGAAGAAAAATAAACAGGGGGAAAAAAAAAAGAAAAAATAGAAAGGGTTTATAAAAAAAAAAGTCAAGGACATTTTCAGTATGATTTACTATGAGGAGTAGCAGACACTCCAGGAAAAAAATTTCTACATGTAAACCTTGATATCTTTGATTTATACATTTGACAATGCAATATTGAATAAGGCTGATAGTTCTTAGCAAGGGAATTGACAGGTAACTTGTATACAAGGAAGATAAGAAAAGAATGTAGAGATTTAATCGTAGGTTTGTTTTCTTTTTTTTTTAATACAGTGGCAGAATATTCTTATATGATACATGCTCTGAGTATTTCCTGTCAGAAAAAACCCTGAATTAAATCAGAGAGTAGTAATGAGTTTGCATTGCTATATTTATATGTTTTGGATTGTGTAAGTAAAATACTAAGGTGTTTATTTGCATGTCTCTGTGTGAGAGTGCACGTTCAGAAGTAATAACAAATATGTTGATTTGAATCCTATACTGTGTGGAAAGAAAGAAAGTATCTTGCATTTAGGTATATTTAATGGATATTCAGCTATGGCTCAAGAATTCTGATTGATTCTCTGTTTGAAAAAGTTGTGCAAAGCCCTTTTACTATGAAGAAATTAAATACAGATATTTTTTGTGGAATAATGTGTCACAACACCAATGGGTACATTCTTATGCTGAATAGCATTGTAATTACATTACAAAATTGTGAATAAAAGCCTACTGTTTTCTTCACTAGTTAAAAGTCAACATTTCAGCTCACCATTTATTTATGTTTTTAAGGTCCATTTAAATGATGAAGACAATTAGGATTCTATATTTGATTTTTGTAAATAAACCTTTTATTTTCTGAAAGAATATAAAATGAAAAAGAAAAAAAGATTAAAGCTAAACAGAGAATAAATATGTTGATGGAGATCAAAACACATAAAAAGAAGAAAGTGAAGCAGACCAACATGAGAGGGCAAAACATAGAGGAGGAAGGAAATGATGGAGGAATTTTTAAGTGTACTCACATCAGATAAGTTCCTCTAAGAAAAAAGCTGGAGGCAGCAACCCAACTCTGAGCAAAAAGAGAAGTGCATATATGGCAGTGGAAGAATAACAGTTAATGTCAATGATGAAAATGAAGTTGTTGCAGTTATGGTTTTTTTGTGTTTTGTTGTTGTTGTTTTTGTTTTTGTTTCGTTTTCTTGCTTTTTAGTCTTTAAAGTCTACCTCTGGCAACTGGAAAAGCAAAAGGCATGCCTATGTGTTAAACAGTTCTGGGGGATGGAGGGTGGTGGTTGCATTTTTGAGTAGGGAACTGCTTTAGCTATAAAATAAAAAATTCAAAGAGGAATAGCCTGGTTTTGTTTTGCAAGATATAGGCTAAATAATTAGGAGTTTTTCAGATACGCAGCCTGGAAAAGTGTTTCTATGAGAAAGGCAAATATGGATCACTTTCACTGCACTATGTATTAAAATAAAGAGTCACAATAATGCATTTGTATAATTCTTACCCAAACAGATACAGAAGAAACATATCACAGGGAAAATACTACATATTGCTCTCTTTTAAAAGGGAAAACTCTTTTATCTTTTTCCTTGATCTGGTATTAAAACATGAAAAAACAGAAGGATTAGAACTTCTAAAATGGCATGCTTTTGTATTTAACAAAACCATTTTCATAACTTTGAAGGTTTGAGTTTTGTTTGTTGACATTTTTTTGTTTGATTTTTTACAATAGCTTTCATTAAGCCATGTATATATGGCTTAATCTTTCCAACTAAAACTTTTTCACATTTTAATATCTTCACTTTTTTTGGACACTGAATCTTTTGTTTGCCTTGAGCGTTGCATTACCAGCCAATACATTGCAACTGTCTTTCTGAAATATGGACTTACTGTAAAATCAAAGACAATATCAGCAAATATACTACTAAGTCTCCTGCTTCAGTTTTTCCATTCTTCCATGAGCATGCTTCTATAGTTTCTTCCAAAAGTCTTACTGGTTGTTTTTTTGGGGTTTTTTTTTCCTAAATTGCCATTTCCAACTCAATATGTCATACTTAAATACATATGAGGCTCATAAAATTCATGCCCACAGCTAAATCTCACTGGTGTAAATCCAGCTGATATCCTGAAAGCAAATATGAGATACTGAAGACAGATAAGGCTCAAGAGTTAGTCTCCTTTGCTCAAAAACAGCATGGAAGGAGGAAGGTCAGACAAAGGGTAAGCATTAAGGAATATAACTGTCAGCTTGTATTTGTGACAATTGTCTTATGAGGGAAAAACTTAAGAATTGGGTATTTTTCTGCACCTAATGTTAGAAACCATGTGGGAAAAATAAAGTAAATACCACAAGCAATAACACTAGAAGCATTAAGTGTGCCTCTTTGGTTTGCTTTTCTTACAAACCAAGAAATACACCAATTTCCTGTCCTGCAGGAAATTTGTGATTGGATCCTATCATCATGAACACTGATCACATGTGTCCCTCTTCCATCACTGCCTACCACTGGTCTTTAAAGATAAATTAATGTACAAATGAGACATCTAATCTTAATATAGAAAGCAGTTTTGACTTGTTCTATCAGTTTCACTAAAAGACTCACTCTTAGAAATAAATGTATTAATGTAGGAGAGATTTTCTTCAATGCTTTCAGCTAAATCTGGTATACCTCTACTCCAGAATGATGTTTTTTTTGTTCAACATATGGCTATTATAGAACCGTTCCCATTCAGTCTGTGCAGCATATTCCTTATCTATCTTCCACAACACTATGTACATACTAAACATTACATGCTAAAATTTAAAATGTCTAAATCCCTTTTGGTTCTGATCCAGTGAGAGCAAAGAAAACTCAGTGATTTAGTTGATCAGTGGACTGCTTGAGGTAGAGATGAAGCACTGCTTTGACTCTACTATGACAAATCTCCATCAAGTGTAATTGTAGTTCAAACATGTAGCACCCATATGTGCAAATCAAATTTCATTCTAAATGTCATCAATGCCAGAATGGAGTCATCTCTTCCAGCCCTACAACTTACTCACATGATGTTCGAAGGGTAGAAATATCAGCATTGTTCATAAAGATAATAATGTTCTAATAAGTATACACAGAAGACATCAAAAATATATAATTTCAAAATATAAACTGTACCTGCTTTTGCAGAATGTATGTATTTTTTAAAGCATCAGTTGTATGTATAGAGAACTATGCATTACAATTTATATATTTAAATTCAAATTGAAGATGCATATATACAGTAGTGAGTCAGTTATATATAACATGGTTTTTCCAGTAGGCTTAAAAGTACGTTTTGCATATTATATTAAAATATACAGACTTCTTTTTTTGTTTGTTTTTGAAATGTATTTAAGACTGCACAGAACCAAGGCTATCCTGGAAGTATTGTAGAATATTTTAAGACACTGGAAGTTTAAAATCTCATCCTTATGCTGCAACAACAGCTTTCTCATATAATTGTTTTAGTTAAACCTTGTGTTCAAAAACTGTACTGTTTGATGACGAAAAAATAAATAAATGCACAAGCCTATTTCAAAGCAAGAGGGAACTCAATCAGTGTTTGTTTGTTTCATAACTAAGACCTTAAGAATTTTAATTTTAAATCATGTGAATTCTTTGCCAATTATATCACAGGCTCCTATAATTAAATATGCTTTTGCAGCAAATGAAAAATAAAAAGGTTAATATTTAAATATGCACATTCTCATATGGCTCAAAGATCAGTTTTAATGCTGTGTGAAGCAGAAAAGAACATACAAATTGTTTTCATTTTCCACACATCATGGGAAACCACCCTTTCAGGAAGGTCCTAGTGTATTTGTATGTTCTAGAAAGCACAGGATGTACAAATGAGGCAATCCTAAAATCACAGTGACTATTTTCTTCACTCTATTCAATCAGTCCTGAGACTCATGAATTAGTAGTTGACTAAATTGCTAGCATGAGCCAGTACATTGCCATGACTATAAAATATTTCAGTGAAAGTAGTTTGTATATCTACATATTTTTTGATTCTCCAGATGTCTGCTGGGGTACAGTAAGAGACGATAAGTCTTACAGATAAAAATCAATATTGTGGTATGTTTCTGGTAATCTCTTAGGGATGAGCTATATGGTGCTCAGCCAGAGCTTTCTTCCCCAGTCAGAGTACATTATAGACTGCAGGTTCTTTTGATCTGAAATCTCTTATTACATGTGACATGATGGTCTGATAAGGCACTTAGAGGGACAGGAGCCCTGTCAATAATGAAACTTTGAAGAAACAAACTATTTACGAACACACTTCTGTGGGAGAACGAGATAGATATGAGACATGCAAAGAAACTTTCAAAAGTGGACTTACGAGGACAGAGAGACCAAGGACAGAGCAGAGACTGTGGAGGTCCAAACATTTACGGCAGATGTTTAAAGAAAGGACTGGACCTTAGTTGCTCACGGACGCTTTCTGATCCAAGATTCAACTGTTCATAGAAGATTATTTCTCAAGTATACAATCAATCGTAGAAAGCTGAGTCCCCCTGCCATTTATGGTTCTCCCTATGGTTATTTCCCTATGTGCACCTCTCAGGTTGATCCCCAACGTGGCGGATCCCTTGTTGTTTTATCCCTGGTTCTCCTCCATGTTGTCTTCTTCCCCCTCACAGTTTCCCGCCTTTGCCCTGGACCTTGCTTCCCCATTGGTTCACTTTCACGCCTTTGGCGAGTTGCCCCCGATTGGCTGTTCGGTTGCCTGGTTACACACTCCACCCCCTTTCCTATCCAGTCGCATCCCAGTTCCAGAACCTTCCCTCGGGACCCTATAAAACCCCGAGCCCAGCTGAATAAACGCCTTTTGTGCCTTCACTCTCAACCTGTGTGGTGTTGTGTACAGTAGGTCATCATTGATTGGCAGCTTGTCACACTTTCAAAAAACCTGCTCTAATATTAAGCAATATGATACAATAATGCCATCTAACTGGAGCAAACTTGCCTGTTTAAACACAGGTTTTGAGTCCCTAGCAAAATTATTGTATGTGCATAAGCTACTTACATGGAAGATGAGTGTCACTATTGAATCAACTCATGAATCAGCAAGATAACCTCACTCAAAACCCCTGCATATTATCATATGCTACTTAGTAAGATTGCTCTTTTAGAGCATATTGCGAGAATGAATTACCTTACATTATTTCGAAACCAACCTTAACAGTATGTGGATTCCCTAGATGTGAACTGGAGGAAGTTTTCCTAAACAAAAATGTTGTCCTGAGGTTCCTCATCTATGCTTTGAAAGGCTATAAATTAGAAATGCTATTTTAAGGCAACATATTGAGGTATAATTCTACTTGCGGCCTTGCCTTGAATATTGTGTGCAGTTTTGGGTACCACAATATAAGAAAGATATTAAGCTCTTAGAGAGTGTCCAAAGGAGAGCAATGCAGATGGTGAAGGGCCTTGAGGAGCGGCTGAGGGCATTTGGTCTGTTCAGCCTGGAGAAGAGGAGACTGAGGGGGGACCTCATTGCAGTTACAACTTCCTCGTGAGGGGAAGAGGAGGGGCAGGCACTGATCTCTTCTCTGTGGTGACCAGTGACAGGACCCGAGGGAATGGTCTGAAGTTGTGTCAGGGGAGGTTTAGGCTGGATATTAGAAAAAGGTTCTTCACCCAGAGGGTGATTGTGCACTGGAGGAGGCTCCCCAGGGAATTGGTCACAGCACCAAGCCTGACAGAGTTCAAGAACCACTGTGACAATACTCTCAGGCACATGGTGTGACTCTTGGGGATGGTCCTGTGCACAGCCAGGAGTTGGACCTTGTGGGTCCCTTCCAACTCAGCATATTCTATGATTCTGTGAAATACCTGAAGGCTCAGCCTTACAAAACTGTATGCAAGTTTTCCAGCCTCCCTACAATCCACTTTCTTCAATTATGGAAACTACAGTGAATAACTTTTGTTTTTTTAAAGAAGAAGAAAACTATTAGGCTCAAACAAATACTTAAAATCTGTGCTTTGTACTGTGCAAAAAGTATGTTCTTCAGAAAAAAAAAAAAAGAAAAAAACAAAGTAATTGGGCACAGTCTTTATTTACCAGTTCATTAAATTTAGAACTATTGCAGCCCATGGCACATCCACTATACCACGATCAGCAATCAGTCAGGAAAATATTGTGCAAAATTAGGTATCATTGCTGAAACAACACGAAATGTTGCCCTCCTGTAGGCACTGGGGCTGAAAGAAAGGAGCCTTTGCAATGTTACTATAAAATAGTGAAAGCAGCAGGAAATCAAGACAGCACATCTTAAGAAAAAAAAACACAGTCTGGAGAATGAATTGAAACAGCAAGGGATAGAGACATGCTTAGTACATACTGAAGAGATTATAATAACAGAAAGAAAGAGATAAAGACAACAGATTGGTAAGATCTCAGAAGAACAGTTCAATGTAACTGATTCTAAAAAGTTGAGAAACTGCTTAACAAAACAACTTAAACAATGTAGAGTTGCCAAGAATTACAGCATCTACTTGACAGAGAGTCAGAAGAGCACCATAAAATTGTATTTGCAAGTACTAAAAGTCTAATAAATGACTCAGTAGGATGCTGATCAAAAGTTACAATAGTGGGACCCAGAGGAAACAAATAAATGTTTAGGGAAGAAAATAAACTCTTCAAAATAAGCAGAGCATTAACAGAAATACCTTTGAATAGGAGAAGAATCAAACAAGTTAGACTTTTGTGTTGCTCAGGAAAAGGCAAATAAATGTTAGAAAAACATTTATCTCACTCTGATCTTGATATGGTTGGTTAAGATTTGGAACTATGCTACTTTCCATACAGGAGGTTGAAATTCGTTTTTATTTTGATTTGACATTAAAAATCTCCCCACACCAGAATTAGAATGCAAAATTTGGGATTTTTTTTTCCTTTTTAGATTTATTCTTAAAAATATTCAAGTTCATTATGTGGGGGTTTTAGTTTGTTTGGTTTTTTTTTGTTTTGTTTAGTTCTTTGAGCAAAGAAACCTCTTTAGCAAGACTACTTCTTCAACAGCACTGAATGTTAAGAGAAATCATCATCTTATCTTGTAAAATACTATGTGCAAACTAACCTGATGAAAGGTCACAAATTCACTGTTAGACTAAGTCAAAAGTAATTTAAAATACAGAGTAACAACATGTCATGAATGGTCTGTCTTCTTGGAAAAGAAAATCAAACATGACCCTAAGCATTCGGATAAATATTTTCAAATCTGACAGTCAAAAGAGTAGACTCCTGTAGAGAACTGGTGAAAAGCAATTTGTTTTGACATTGCCTGAACTGTTGAAAAAGCAATATGTTTTGCCATTGCTTGAAATGTAAAAAGCAAGTTGATTCGCAATTAAAAAAATTGCAGTCAGAAATCAATTGCAATAACAGAATGTTCAGTTAACTACAGACAATGTGCACCTAGTTCTTTTCTTAATAAGGTAAAGCAGGTGAACATTGCAATCCATAGACTTCAGGTGTATTGCACAGTTGTCACGTGAACACCAATGTCTACATGGTGGATGTGCCGCTGTCATAGTTCCCAAGCTTGGACAAGGCTGCTAAAATGCTGTCAGAAAGTGTGCTGCTTAGCCTATATATAAAAAGGCAAGCTTGGATAGAGCTCTCCCCACCAAAGGACAAAAGAAGAAAGTATCAACAGGACACCATGGAATCCACAGTGGTAACTATTACTTGCTTCTTGTAATTACCCATTGCTTTTTCCTACTTTCCTCTTTTCCTCCTTTCTCTCTTCTTTAATAGAAGAGAATTATCATTTCCATTACAAACATCTGACCTCGTTTGTGTCTTAATCTCCCTCCATGTATATACAAACTTTTTCCCCTCTCTGTTTCTGAATTCTCCCCCAATAAGAACATTATAATGTCCTCAGTCTAATCTTAAAATCAAACCTTCAATACACAGTTCAATTTTAGAGAGTCCTGTCATTCATAATTTCAAGAAAAGTCAGGCATGAAAATCTGCAAAACTTTCAGCATATCCTTAAATTGGTTCATTGTTTTGCAAACTTGAAAACTATCTTTGTAATTGATTTTTAAAAATTTCATAGATTTCAAAATGTTAGCAAGATAGTTTCATTTAGAAAGAAGTAGGAAACATGTTCCATTTCAGTCAGATAGTCTGTAAAGTAAAAGGATTTTCTTTGCTATTTTTATTATCCAAAAGGGTAGTGTTAAGTCTAGATACAGTTACTTGGGGATAGAAGTCCCAATATCAGAATTATATTGAAACATACTGATAAAGATGATGTGACTTTATGTGAAAGCAACCTAAGGATACTGTAAGTCTTAAATATGTTTGATTTTATGACTTCAAATTTACAGTCATCATGGTCCAAAGCAAATACCCATCTTAATAAGATATGTGAAATCAAGAAAATGATCTTTTGTTGCACTCCTAGACAAATCCATGATTAATAAAAAGTCAAATCATTCGCTATTGGCCATCCTGTCTAGAATTGTGTGGCAGGGGACTTGCAGTATCAGAAATGGAAGAATTCATGCCAGAAATGGGCCTGTGAAGAAAATGAAGAAGCTAGACAAATGCCTTAAAAACTGAAGCCTTGAAGGTCCTTGAAGGTCTCTGTTTAAGCGTCCCCATTGGCCCTTAGTTGACCCTTTTCCATTGGTTGTTATCTTTTTCTTACACTGTGAATATCAGTGTCTGTTAGCATGTGTCTTTAACTTCCACCCTGGAGGACGTAAGTGCGGACTTGTTTTCTGGGTGAAAGCTCCAAGCATTGTAGTCATACCCCTTCATGTTGAACATAACATAATTCATCTATCTGGGTATGCAATTCCTTCTGCGTATTCATGTGACTGATGAACTAGTAACATGCCCACTGAATACAATTTAAGAGTGAGTGCCTGTTTGAGTCCAGTAAACATAAATTAATCCACACCAATTTCATTAAATTCTGCACTACTAAAATCCTAAATCCACTGAGAAAGGTCTATTGTATAGAATGAACAGACCTGGCATATTTAATGTTTTTCACAGGTAAGTCTGAGCTTCCACAGAAATATACACTATACAGTTTAATAATACATTAATAATACCTTTAATAATACTGCATAGTTAGTACCAATTTTTCTATTATTATAGTTAAACTTTCTTGCAATCAGCAGGGAGATTGCCATCTTTATTTTATAATAAATATGAAAAACATTCCTTAATTAGAATTCTTAAAAAATCAAGGGAAGAAAAATTAAAATGAATTGAATAAAAAAGCATTAATATTCCAAGACTCTCTTCTATTAGTAGTAATTGCACTTATTTTCTTTTGATGCATATTTAAATTCTCTCTTATAAACATGTGCTGCATTTGGAAAAATTAACAAGACCACATATTACAGAACATAAATTTGAGTAAGTGAAATTTTCTCCACAATATGCTATGAAAGCATGAAGCAAATTGATCTTTTCTGCAGCTAAACATTTTCATTTATTTATGGTGGGATAAAGTTAAACCTTTTCCCCTTAACAACATTAAAGAAGTCAAGAATATACTCTTCCAAAAAACTGCACAGGAACTACATGTTTTGTAATTACGAAAGTACAATGCAGTGGAAAGGGACTTAATTATGACCACTATTTTATGCATAATTATTCACAGTTATGTATTTAGAATCCTTACTGAAAAACAGTGGATTGAAAAGAGAAATTATGTAGGTACTAAAACACCTTACAAGATCTGTCAAAATACTTAGATTTATGACAGTTTTTTATGTCAAGACTCAACAGCAAGTAAGGATCAAGATGCAACTTGAAAAACTCACCATTAACTCATTCAGCACTGTGGGGTTTTGACTATGATTTTATGTATTTCATAAAAAAATGTGTTTAAAACTTGGAAAATTTAAATCAGACCTGTTACTCTGAGTGGAAATTTTCTTACATATTACTTTTTTTTTTCCCCTTGTACCCAACGTATTTTCTTATCATCTCTACTCTGAACATTTTTTTGGTGTTTAAATGAACATAGACACTTGCATGTATTCGTAAAAATACATATGAAATATTTTTAAGACAGATCCAAAATTCTACTGCTTGAATTGAGACAAAGATACAAAACATACCTTTTCTGGATCAGTTGTTGTAATGACCCACACACAGTGTGCATTGTCTTCATATTGAACTGGATAATTTGGTGATGTGATAATGCCACTTGGTCCCCGTAAATTAGAACCACATGTTCTAGCTAAAATGATAAACAACAAACCAGATTGCTTTTAATTGGTTGCCGTGTTTAAAGCAAATATTACAAAATTGCCAGAGCATTAGTAACAACTTGCCACAAAAGTATTATTATGCTGATATATTCTATAACAATCTGCTATTGAAGGTGTTTGACCCAGGCAAAAAAATCTTGAAAAATTACCTAAAGAGGAAGAAAACAAGCAATTTTCAATTAATTGACCCAAGATTTACCTTACTGTATTCTTATTTTATGTAAAATAAATTCTCAGAATTATCATATCAATATTCTGTTTAGAGAGAGATTTACCCTTTCAAGTGGATGGATGGAGCCTTCTATGTATGGCTGTAAGAAGGGCCAGTACATGTTCTGCTTTGTAATTTCTCCATGATTGGGAGAAAAAACACTGTATATTACAACATTTATGTAATAATATATTCTTAACCTAAACTTGAACTTCTGTGATGTCTTAACTGTTTACATGATAATAAATAAAATTAGAAAGAAAATAACATTAGATGATTCTAGGCAGTAAGTAGACTGACTTTTGTAAAGCACAGGTTCACTTCTGAAACCATCATAGTTCCTCTGCCACATTCAGCATCTCTGGACCTTCAACATTTTGAAAATACATTACTTTATAAAATCAATTGTTTTCCAAAAAGCATTAGGAATAGATTTTGTAAAGTATTTAAATTTCTCAAAATATTTCATAATCAAAAAGTGTTTAAAAATATTTAGACATATAATTCCGAGGGATATAAATGTAGTCATAGAACTCAAAGTATTTTAAAATGTCACTGTCAGGTTTTTGGTACTGCAGCACTGTGCCAACATGCTAAAAGTCAGAGTCTAGGTCATACCATTTCTATTTACTTAAATACAAATATCTGAATCTCAGAATCTATCTGCATAACTTCCATTAACTTCTGATGTAATTTAGACTCTTTAGTTACTCAAGTTTCAGTACAGGAGGAGGAATTATTAGATTCTTTGAAAAGTTGATCATTCTTTTTCTGAATATTGGAATAAAATACCCAACATATTTGTGGTATTTTAGAAAATTTTAGTTTTCATTTTTCTCTGTGGTTGCCTCCATTCTGAAGAATGAAATATGAGCATTTCTTTACTCACAGTCTGCTGTGAGGAAGTTCGCTCTTCTCCACTGACAGAAGTGTGATGGGTACAAATAGGAAAAAAGGATAGTAGAGGAAAATGCTTCTCAGATTCTCTCTCCTTCCATCAGAGTCTGCTACCAGCACTTGGTCCTATGTTAGAGACTAAACTGTGAAAACTCTGTCTAGATTAATTCAGCTAGGACTCAGTTTTCTATACAAATGTCTTTGTATGCAGAGTGGTTAGAACTAGATCCCTTCCAACCCTAACCATTTTATGAGTCTATGTTTATGCTAAAACTTGTCTTAATAGTCTTCCATTGATTTCACTTCAGTCTCAGACACATCACATGGAAATCTTATGCAACAATCTTAGTAGAAGACAAAAAATCCTCATCCATGTAGGTAATTCTACCAAAACATCACTAACTGTTATTAACAAACTGCCAGTGCTTAACATGAATAAAATATAAAATGGAATGAAATAAAATCATAATTAAAAAAAAAAACCCACACCACAGAATCAGATAATCATTTAGGTTGGAAAAGGCCTCTACGATCATCAAGTCTAAGTGTTAACCTACCTCTGTCCAAGTCTACCACTAAATCCAAGTGTCACTAAACCCTAAGTGTCACTAAAGAACTAATCACATTTAAGTATGACACTGTATGCTCCTACCACTAAAAAGCTGCTACTGTATCCAGAAAAAAAAAATATTGTTTTAATTGCTAGAATAACAAAAGCAGATTCATAAGATCTGAAGTAGAGGACATTTTCTACACTCTAGTAAATGGTAAAAGCACCACACCTCTAGCACTGTAACTACCAGACAATTAATATTTATTCGTTTATCTTTAAGGTCTGCTACAGCAGGAACTAATCCAGAGGTGCAACTTTGTAGCAATAAGCCTTTGAAAACAGTTTGTTCCTCCGCTAGCTATCCACAAGGAAGAAAGGCTGAAACATCTCCCTTTCAGAGACGTTTTTCAGTCAAGCTGTTACTCTTATCTTTCTTCTATTCGAATTTCAGGGGCAACGGAAAAAACCGAGGTGGGTGGGGAAAGCCAAGCAAAAGTGACAATTGAAGCCCAGAGGTCTGTTTAGGAAATGGAGTTACTGCAAAACATTGCATAAAAAAGGTTAGATAGCCGTGTATATTGCTTACAGAAAAAAAGACTGGATTGCTGTAAGATTTTGTGTGGAATTCAGGGAATCTGGGAACACTTACATTAGCAGCGTTCAGTTTCTGGGGCCTCCCACCACTCCCTGCCTGTGACCCAGGGCGGGCAGTGGGGTGGACCTCGACCTGCATCATCACCTTGTCAGACACTGCTGCTCCCAGGGGCCCCAGACACCACCAGACACCACCATGCCCTTTCAAGTAAGGCCATGAACTTGCCAGCAGTAAGATGGTTCCTGTGACTCTTCATCAGCTTCATGAATTCTGAATTCTGATAGTCACCATTCTGGGGTAAATACAAATGTCAGCTTCTTTAGTAAGTCTTGTACACTTAAAGTCTTTGAGCCCACAGTAGTTATGTGCAGTTTATCAGCTTTACCACTTCAAGTTGATGATCATTTAGAAAATGTGATAAGGTTATTTGTAATGTGCATTTTGCCATTAAATGCTTGGTATGAGCACCATGAATACTGGCATATTGAAGGTCAGTAAAGGAACTGGAAATAATACCGGAGTGCAAATAAAACTTGTGCCTTTCTCTTCCCACAATCCACAAATATGTACCATGTGCAACATCATAATATTGACCAAGAATTATGTACTGTTCAGCTGAAACAATGTTAATCTGTGTTCAGAAACAAAGAAATAATTTATAAAGAGTGGCTGACTTAGCCCTCAGACTGTTGTGAAATTTTAGCTCCAGTTTTGGAAGCATGTTTGAAGAAAATAACTTGTTCTTCCAACTGTGGTTTTAATGGAAGTATAGGACTAAATCATCCTAGTTTTTTAGAAGTTACTGGGATTAAAGCATAATAGAGATATTTGCAGATAATAAATTGAAAGATACAGATAATTCAGCAGCAAAGAGTCCATTTCTCCCGAGCATTTCTTTTATCATTTGTGGATTACTTCAGCTCATTTCTGCAGTGTATTAGGAAATAAGAATAAATTCAAGAATTTAAAAGAATCTCTAAACAGGCATGAACAGTGAAGTTGCAAGGACATATTCATAGAATCAACTGGGTTGGAAGAGGCCTCTGAGATCATTAAGTCCAACTTTTTTATATTATTCTGCAGTACTACAAAACTAAGTACCGAGAGAATATATTTAGATTTTTCATTTAAATTGACTGAGCTACAGAGACACTGAGTTCAAGTTATGCCGCTGCTTTGTAAAGAGTAGAGGTTGTGACCTTTATTTGCTTGTTTTAAAGTATTTTTTAGATTGCCTAGTCCTTACAGGGAAGTGCCTATGTAATATATTTAAAATACAGTTTGTAATAATTTCTCTAAGAGATACCTTTATAGAATTTTTTATTAGATCTGACTGAAATGGAATTAACTTCCTTCACAGTAATTGATACAGTGCTGTGGTTTAGATTTGTAGCTAGAATGGTGTTGGTAACACAATAGTGTTTTGGCTACTGCTGAGAATTCCTTGCAAAATATCAAAGCCTTCAGCAAGTAGGTTGGTGGTGGACAAGGAGTTCAGAGGGACACAGCTGATGCCAACTGATAAGAGTGATTTCCCAGACCATATGACAACAGGTTCTGCAATAAAAACCCAAGGAAAGGGAAGTGGCACCTTCATGGTTATAGGTTACTTTGTAACAAGTAACCATCACTTTTGCTGAAGCCCAGCTTTTCAGGAAATGGTTAAATATCTGCCAACTAGTTGGAAGTAGCAAAGAAAATCCTGATTTAGCTCTGGTTGCATGCAGTTTGGATGCATTTATTTAACTGTCTTGATGTTCACCCACAGGTTTTCAGCTTTAGCTCTGCCAGGTCTTTTCCCCATCTCACTGGGGTTTTGTGAGTGGGTGTCTGGGTTAGTGTTTACCTGCTGGCTAGGGCAATCTACCACAATTGTTTATGTTCTTTAATGAAAAAAGTATAATTTACAAGTGTATCACAAGATATGTGATTATACAATTGAAAAAAAATCTACTCTGGCAACATGAGAAAAAAACCCAACAAATTGTTACTATGAAAGTACTAGGCAATAAAAACATTTTAAATAGGTATATGAGTTTTATATAAGTGAGATTATGCTTTAGCTCAGTCTTGAACAAGTAAAGGTTTAGGTTCAGATGTTGCAAATCCTTCCCTCTATAGTCTCTGAAACAAATAATATTTGCTGCCCTGGTAACTGTCATTCAGTGTAAGATTTTGTGACTACAAGGACTATGCCTTTGATCTACCTCAAAATGACAATAAAAGTATTTCAAACAGTTTGTATGATTTCTTTTTCTTTTCCTTTCCCACCCCAACCCCCCAGTTAGTTGTGGTGTTTTACCTTGCTTTTTAGTGTCTATGCTGGTTAGGTTGTCTGGTTCTAGGAGAATGTAAGATCAGCACATTTCAAGGGTCAAGAATGTCACTGACTTGTATAAACCAAATGTGTAACCCAAATTAATTTTTCTACTGAGATTAAAAAAAAAAAAAATATCTGTACATAGAGACGTATTCTTTATTTTTCCTGTATACCTCAGTTCTGGTTTACTTTGGCAGAATTTATGCGTTTTTCAGCCTTTTTATTACAAGCAGTGGATTGCAATGAAAAAAAACAACAAAACAACAACATACAAACAAACAAAAAGCCACTTCCCCCACTCCTCCTTAAAAGCAAGTCTCATTCACTAGTCTAGACCATAACGGGAAGGCATTCAGAAATAAGTTAGAAGGCTTGCAAAATTGAGCAAAATAGATGAATGATAAAGGAATTTACTGAAAAATGCGGACTTGGTAAATATCTGTGACTGACAGGAAAAAAATATGATTGTGAAGAGCTCTTATCTAGGAATTGAATTACAAAAGGTTAACATAAACCTAATTAGTTCTACTTAAAATAAGATTAACATGACAAATAAGTGAAATTAAAACTGTTTAAAGGAAAATAGCTATCTAAATTTATACTTTTTCTACAAATTTGATTATGTGCTTCAAGATACATACAGGTCTTATTATATACATATTCATATATACACATGAGATATAGTTATCTCTTTGTTTTGAGCATTGTTTTATTGAATGTTTAAGCAGAAATTATAAATTATCTTTCCAAACTTCAGGAAAAATTCCAAAGAATAGCACTTACCTCTACATATTGGCCTGTGGTCACTCCAGGCAGCCAGTGTATCTGTCACTCTCTGACAAGTGATACTTTTAGAACCTTGCAGCACATAATTATCCTCACAGGAAAACTGTACACTTGCACCCACCCTAGGAAACAAACGGGAGGAAGAAGGAAGGAATTAAAATATATTTTAAATATCAAGAGCCTAAAAAAAAAAAAAGGTAAATGTCACCAATTGACAATATTTTGAGATCCAAACAAAGAAATTGAGATGCAAAATTCTACTCTATCAATATTATATTTATAAAAAAACCAATTTATACTGTGGGGAATCAGTCTACTTTTTAGCCTACCCACCTTTTAAGGAAATAAGGCCAGGAATACTAAACAATTGTGATACCAAGTTTGATCATTTAAAGTACAAGTTCAATGAATGCACAGAAACGTACATTTTTAAAGAAAATATATAATCAAAATTTTTTTTCAGGCAACAGAATTTACTACATGAATAACTTCAAGCTCTCTGTATTCTCTCAAATGAGAGAATAAGCACTTAGATGCAGTAATATGTTAACATATACAACCAGAAAATATTGATTTTAGTGAATGGTAATAATTCATTAAGTACTCCTGAGCTTGTTGAATTTCCCTGTTAAAAATCATGCTCAATGATAACTTTTTTATCAGACTGAAATTCGACTGTTACACTTGTAGTATTGAAATCTGTCCCTTTGGAATGATTTAAGCTGATCAATCTTTATGAAGAATTAAAGAAACTGTATGTAGTTACTTCCTATAGCAAAGAAAGCTTTCCTAAACAGTACTTACATGTCTGCTTCCATTTATAATTTGTGACATTCTATGTTCCCCATTATAACCAACTGGTTCTGCTGTTTGTTTTCGTGCACTTTTAAATCTGTATTTAATAATCCCATGTGAGCTAAGTGATCACAATAAAGCATATTTCTCAGTTTAGTTTTTCTAAGCTATAGTCTTAAACACCAGGGGATTGCTAGACGGCATTCAGAAAGCTCAGTGTCTATAGCTGTGCTGTGCAGAACTGCAAATAACCTCATTCACTATCACCCAGCTCATTCCTGTCCTTCAAGGACAAGTATTTTCTTAGTTTCTCAGAGGATCTCACAAACACTAATTATAATTTTTATCAATATTTTGATGTATTTCTAGAGTTCTTTCAGTTCTTTCATGAAATTTTAATAGTTTTTTTTACTTTTCCTTTGTTGCTGTTGTCATTAGTTTTAAAATTTGAGTATGACACTGAACCTAGGAAAGCTTTAAAAACTTTTTCTAGCACTTTGCTCTTGAGCTGTTAAATGTGAAAACTCAGCAGGAAAAATATTGGTCATTTCCCTCTGTAATTCACTCAAAATGTATGAAATACTTGAAGAGTAATATAATTTTCTAAAATTGTATTTATTTAAGATGTCATAATCTACTATCCTTCAGAACACTCTTAAAACCCTCAGAAAAACAGACCAAGCATGATTCCAAATAAATTTGTCAGAGTAATATACAATTAGTTTTTCTTTTTTTTTTGTAAGGAAAATATTATTATTAACTAATCTGACATTTTAATGCCATAAACACACATCTTTTAAACACATTTTCTTGTATTTTCCAGAATGATGAGTTCTGATTTTTTTCTCTAAGGAAACAGAAAACAAGCAGTTACCTAGTTGTGATGAATGCAAATTGAGAACTGAAATATTTAAAAATTATATTGGATAAAGACTTTCCCAAAAGTGTAATGATGCGGGAACCAACAACAACAACAAAAAAATCATAATTTCCCTGAAGTTTCTACTATCAAGGCACCTAAAGCCAATTAGAAAACTGTGCATGTACAAAAAATTAGAGTGAAATGAAATGCATAATTATTGGGTGCCTGCATCAGCAATTTATAATTTAAAATACCTGATTATTCCCCCTGAAAAGAAAGAAGGGGAAAAAAACCAAAAAAATCCAAATGAACAGGAGGAATACAAATATTTTTATGTCTGATGCAGTAAGTGAAAGTTTTCATGTTTAGACTGAGTTTTGATCATTACGGACAAACTTTTAAAATTCGTATTAATGTACACATAAAACATTATACACTAACCTATACACTTATGATAATCCAATTTGTTTCAATATTAATCTATACAGTATGTATTTAATGTTTTGTGGGAGTTTCTTGTGGTTTGTTTGTTTCTTGGGGGGGGGGTTGTGTGGATTTTTGTGGGGTTTTTTTTTGGGTTTTTTTGGGTGGGGGGGTTGTTTTGTTTTTGTTTTTCCCCCTAGAGCTCTGGAAATAGCATGGATCTAAGGATCTAAGGGCAGTTGATGTGAAAGTCATATATTTTATACAGTGGGGATCATATTTTGAAATGTTTGAACACAAACTAAGGAACACAAAAAAATATATTGAATACAACAGAATTAAAACAAACAAGAAACACAGCAAAAAAATCACATTAAAAGAGCAAGATAGGAACATGAAATACACAAAAGCCCCTTATGAGTCTAAATAAGCATCTTAGGAGAGGGAATACAACTGGACCACACAAACTACACTAAAACTCCCAAAAAGGAGACATCCTTTAAAAGTTGTCTTCAATCTCATTTGTTCTATGATTTCAAAGAAAATTAATGCTTCAATACCCACTTGTTAACAATTAATGGTTTTAATTGGCTTTTTTGCTTTGTTTTGTTTTGGATTTTTTTTACATCTCTATCTCCCTAGTCTGTACAAATCTGGGGGCACTGGAAATATTGTATTTAGGTTTGATATTTCTCTATGTTAACTTTAAACATTTGTTTCCTATTTTTTTTCTTTTTCTCTTTTAAATTCGAACTCTATTTAAGTAAAAATTTTGGGTTTATAAAAAAGGCTAGAATTTGAGTGGAAGAAGCCACTTCTAAACCAGAAAATACTAACCTAAAGCAATAATAATATAAAAAGTTAATTTAATTTTCCAAAACTGTTTTGAAAATTGAAAAGATATTTGTGTTACAAGTGTTGGTGAAATTGTAAAAAATGACTGCAATTTCACCTTGCCACACATAACATAACATATTTAAGGAGAGATGAAATGGTATTGTTTATACCCATTTCAGATTTTATTTAAACGATCAACAGATTAACAAACTGCTTTGAGATCTCACATAATAATAAAATGTGATACTGACCACAAAATGTTATTGATTATGTTCTCATTAATCTAGCAAAGTCTGACTTACCATTTGTACCTCAAAATGAATCCATATATCCACTGGATTGTTTTAAAATCACTGAAAATCTCCTCCCTACTTCCTGACCTGAACACAGTCAAAGTGTGGCAGGAGGACAGAATGAAAAGGTTAAGATTTCAATACCTTTTTGTTTGCTTTATGATATTAGAATGAATGCCATTATTATGCTGAAAACGATGAAACCCTTTTCAAAGAACTTGTCATCACTGAATCAGTTGGGTCTCAGGCTGTCTTGAAAATAAACCCTCTGCCCTTCCATCAATCCCGCTCACAACATGTCTTTCAGTAGACTGGAAAAGATTTTGAATAATGTGCATTTTCACATGTTTTAGTTCAGATTAATATTCACAGTTGTCATCCTCCTGACAAGAACAATAGCTCCTTCTGGTGTTTATACTTGCCTCTTAGAAAAGAAAAACATTGCATTTCTTTACTCTCCAGAATATTTTTATTACCTTGGAGAAATGCAAGCAACAGCAAATATTATTTTCCCTTCTCCCGTGGAAGATCTTGATTTGTCATTTCAGACAAACAAAAATTAAATTCCAGCCAAATTCTCTATTTAAATGTCCAGCTAGATTTAGACAGCTAATGTTAAGATAGCTAAGATGTGTTTTAAATAGATATTAATGAACTTTGAAGTACAAGAAAAACAGTTGGTGTTGCATCTGTCTTCAGATAACAAGTAAGGTTTAGAAGGAAAACAAAATGTTATTGTTTCTCTCAATTAATATTCAGAATTGGAGGATTGGAGGCCCAAAGCAGGCACATAATTAATGTGATCAAAGTATACAACATTTTATTTATCTTCACTTATAAGAGGTTGCTTGTTGAACACCTTATGCATTCATTTATTTCCATGAACAGTAAGATACACTTGGTGAAATGAAAATATTATCAGAGGCTGGATGGAGTAAAGGAAGGAGGGAAATAGTGTTGCTCTGTCGATTGAGTAAGCATTGCTCATAAGTGAGATCCAGACATTTAAGACACCTTTAACCCACATTCATTCCTAAGAGACTGTGTTCAAAATACAGTTGCCTATGTATTTCAAGGTTCTTTGACATTAGGTTCCCTTGGATATCTTAAAATATTCTTTAAGCTTTAAGGTTCTTTTGGGCTTTTTCTCTTGTGTATTTACAAGCTGCCGGGAAATTTGTTGTTGAGCTCTCCCATACTGTGGGTTCACACGGTTTGGATCTTTGAACCTGTTTCACTAAAATTATTCTAGTTCCCTTTCTCTTTCAAATTACAGACTACAGTCTAGAGGAGAATAGAAGCAATTCTCTTTTACCCTCTTCAAGCCTACCAGGGTTCTTAAGACCTGCTATTGTTTCTTAAGAGCTGTTTGTATGCCACTGACTTGGACCATAAGTAGATGACATCTGTTTGGCCAACTGTGTATCATGAACGCATAAATCTGTATGACATCCATAGATTCACAGAATAAATTAGATTGGAAGAGAACGTCATCTAGTCCAATGCCCCATTCCAAGAAAGCCCAATTGGAACAGAGGGCTCAGAGCCCTGTTCAGGTGAGTTCTGAATGCTTCCCTGAATGGAGATTCTACAAATTCTTTCATAAAGTTGAGTGTTTGACCATCCTAATAGTAGAAATATGATTTTTTTTTTTTTTAAATCCTGAATCTGGTAGTAATTTACCATATTTCCCCCATTGTCTCTAGTCTTGTCCCTGTTCACTTTTGAGACAAGTCTGGCTTTCTTTTCTCTACACTCTCCTGTTTAGTTCCTGTAGAAAGCAACAAGGTCCTTCAGGTTCTCTTAAGGTAGAGCAAACACAGAACTCTGAGCCTCTTGTATGTCAAGGGCTCAGGCTCCCTCAGCATCCCAATCTGCTGAACTTACTCTGGTATCTAGAGCTAGTGGTTTGAGAAAGTCCCCTTCAAGTTTGAATTCATGCTGTTTTCTACTACACATTTAGGCTATGGGGATAACACTTTCCAGCGATTCTTTTCTCTCTCAATTGATAACAAAGTGATTGTAGATGCTGCCCTTAATTCTTTCAACTAAGTATTTGATTTGAAGGAATTCAGAGATGTGTTCTGCACATTTATGGCTTTATGAAGAGAGACTAAAGCAGGAGAGGGAAACTGAGGTATTCCTGCACAAATAGTAAAACAAAATACTCTCCAAATTAACAGTGGAAATATACAGGTATTACTTGGATGAATACACACAGACACTTTAATACATCTTGAGAAAGAGTTACATTTTAGCATCCCATTTTTACATAGTGTTCTACTGTCTGGTGTTTCTCTGTTCAATATATCAAGCATTAATAGAGATAAAAATTACATTTGTTTTCCTAAAAGAGCAGTCCTTTGGGCAGGAAATGCATACTATACTTTTGTATCATGCAATGTCATTTGCAGCAGCTGTAGTTGACAAGTTGAATCAGAATACATAGAGCAGGACAATAGTAAACATCTTCTGGATGCTTTGTCTCTCTAGTCTATTTATGGAAAGCTTATTTAATGTAATTATTTTTTAAAACACATTAAACTGGTGCCCTGTCACTAAAGAAACCTTGACTTTGCATACAACTGAATCTCTTAATCCCGGAGTTCTTTATGATTTCTCAAACTCCTTTGAGGATACGTAGAGAAAAATCCAAAAAGAGTAGGTCAGTCAGAAATTGAATAGATTTTTAATTTATTTTTCCTCTTTGTCATGGCCTAGCTTGGAAGATCTGTGATTCAGGAACCAAGTTGAATTAATTTGCTTTATGGAGCTGCAGAGAACTTTGCACCATTCCTCCTAATTTCTATGAATTGTTTCTTTCCATTTATTCTTAGGTCTGACTGTCCATTCCCTGCTGAGCAATTCATAAATCTCGGCATGACTGGAGACTCCCATCTCCTTCCCTCGATCCTCTTCTCTGCTGCACCTTGAAGTCTCTACTTTTTTTTCCTCAACAGGGTAGGAACGAACTTTCTCCCTTCTCCACAAGGGTCCATTTGACCTTGCTTTTTTTTTTTTTTTTTTTTTTTTTTTTTTAATCTAACAAAAGGTGAAAACAAAAAAAAGGCAAGGAGATGGTGTTCAGCACAGCCTCAGACACTGAATTTGACATGTTCCCCAAGTTTTTTAAGTTTTTACATAGTGGGAAAAGAGATATTACTATCTGCTTTTTCTATGCTGTCCAGAGAGTTCCACTTTTTTATATATAGATGAGATTATTATACATTAAAATTTCTATTTAAAATTCTATTTAATATTTCTATTTAAATTTATTTTTATAAAAAAAAGGAACAAGCTAAACAAATTCAAGATATGCAATGGACTGAAGTTATTTTGACAAAAAAATAATAAATTTAAAACTAGGAAAATTATACACATCTGTAGTTCCATGCTCTGTATATATGTAACAAGAAAAAACTTCCTTTTGGTCATATAGAAACCTAAACATGCGTACCTGAAGTCAGAGCCTACCCTTTTCCCATTTTCAGGAACTCCAGGATCAGGACATGTATCAGATGCAACTGCATCCCCACCCTGGGTCACTGCAAAATAAAGAAAAAAACACATTTAGAGATGCAAGTGTAAAGATGACTCTTCATTTTTCCCATACATAAACTTGAATTCCACACCCTGAATTCAACCATATTTTGCCATTTTCTCTTGAACCAGTTTAAATTATTGCCAAAAAGAATTTTGATAATTGATTTATCCAGTGTATTGTTTATTTTCTTTGGTGATGATAAACCCCCTATATTTTACTTCTGTGGGAAAATAAATGATTGATTTCCCATGGTCGGTCACCTTTTTATGGATATATCAGAATTCACAGTTTTCCCCAGACAGGGAAAACAACATTTCATTAATCCCCCTTCTGAAATACTCAAAACACAACATTGTAAGAGTAATAAAAAAAAAAAAAGAAAAGAAAATCTTCATAAAATCTTTCCACAATAAGACTTAAAATAGACAAAAGCCAAGAATCCAGCTGTAATAGAGGAATACTTTTATGAATCACAGAATCATTTAGGTGGAAAAAGACCTCCAAAATTATAAAGTCCAGCCTTTAACCAATCACCACTTTGTCATGAAGATCAAGTTAATCTCAAAAATTTGAAAAATACCCTACAGAACAATCCAGACGTTTATGCGCTCATGCAAATGACACTCAAAGCCTTAGCTTCCATCTAAGAAGACAAAGAAAAGGTATCCAAAATAGTGTTCCATTCCTTTTGTCCTCAAATCTTTCTCCCTTCAGACTACCAGATATGTAATTAATACTATGTAAATAAATATGTAAACTTATGGCCCTTTCAAAACTCAAACCAATTTGAACAGTCATTTTTTCCTTTTTTTTTTGGTCCTCATTTGCAAAACTGTATTTAAGGAGTATGTCAAATGAAAAGCAATCAATCATAGAGAAAAGACATAACGCAGAACACTAAATATATAGAAAACCCAAATACACACCTGCTTTCTATCCCTCACATACACACATATAAATTGCACAAGCCTGAGTGAATTACAGATGACAACATTACAGCTGAAAGGTGATGAGAGTTTAGATGTAAAAAGTGGCTGGTGTTCCCACACAGTGACATGCTCTCAAATTGAATTCAGCAGCAAAAAGAGAGGTGACAAGCAGAATATACAGAATCAAATGTTAAGAGCTGGATATCTTTATATGTTTTGGCAGCTTCAGGGACAATTAATTTATATAGAAATCCAATGTTTTACAAGAGAAGACTTAAAGAACTAAAAAATTGCATTACAGTACTTCAAAAATAAAACTAAGACAATGTACTAGTAAGGACCAAAATTCATGATCTGATCATAGCTTCTTCTGTAGAGAAGTAGAGAAAATGTAATGATTACAATGTATTTCAACATTTGCCTATTTTTTTTTTTCTTATAGAAAGTTTAAAGAATACAGGAAAGAGTCATCTCTTTCTCCACATCTTTTAACACTCCTTGTTGTACTATATACACTTTCTTTAAACTACAACTAGAAAGATTATGATAATGTCAGAAATTTCTTTGAAGACACAATTAAAAATATGATGTCTTACTTAAATTATTTCCTGCTAAATAAAAGACCCAAACATGAGTAAAAATTCAGTTCAGCTGGACTTTTGTCCACATGCAGCATCTGGAATTCGCCACCTTGAAAACACTCCTGCAGATTTCACTAATATTACTTAGACTGATAAAGATTTTTGTGTGTGAGAATAAAGGCTTTCAGAAAAGTCTATGCTAGCTAGTATTCATGTACTATATTCTGAGAATTTATTCTTGTAGTTTCTTGGCAAGTGTCAGCATTGAAATGCAGTTATAGACAAAACCTGATCTTGCTAGAAAAGCAATTTGCTTGTACACTGATGCTTCTTAAAATAAATTACCTCCCTACTAATATTTCTTCAATTTTTTCAGAGAAAGAAAAGAAAAATCAAATGTTTGAGTTTTAGCACAGAACTGCAGCTATGTTAGTGAAGGAGAAGTTTAATTTGGACTACTGAGTCACCCAAACACAAAAATATGCAACATGACTGATATAGTTGTTCGACTTACCAAGTTTACTAAACTTGAACCTTATGGTAACAACTGTAGTACAAGGTAGAGAATGTTGCATTTCCTGCACATTGAAGTGAAACCACCTTGTTTTACAGTTATTCATACATACAAAATGCCTAAGTAGTTTGTTTGGGACACCAGTAAATGTTGAGTGAGACCTTAGTCATAGCACAGAAAGAAGGGATCTCCCTAGATGGATGATCATCTTTGCAAAATTTTCTTCTCAGCCACTACTTTACTCTGTCAGCACACTCTTACACCGGTATCAAGGAAGGGTGATTCAGGCTATTGCTTAGTCATAGAAATACTGTTTCTTGAAACAGGACAGGTGTCATACATCTGGAACTCAACACATCTTTCTGAATGTCTACAGTCCCTGTTGATCATCACCCAGGTTTTAGCTTCTATTTTCCCTGATGAACTGTCAAGTGTTTTCTTGACAGAAGGTGTTTGCATGACATGCTATCATAACAAAATAAATCCAGTTCCTTGTAAAACAAACCTGCTAGACTTCATCTTTCCAAGTGGGAAAAAAGGAACAAATTTCTTAAATTAGTAAAACAATTTATTAACTTCAGTGGTTCAGGGACACCAGGGACTTTCGTAAATATATATATATATGTATGTATGTATAATTTTATATGTTAGAATGCTTAAAACCTTTACTTGCCAGTATCTTGGAATTTACCTAAAAATTAGACTTAAATATTTTAAGGGGTTTTAGCTACCACATTTGTTATCAGATTGAATATAGACGAAAAGATGCTCAAATTAATCTCTGTCAGAGACCTTTGTCTTCCTCATTTTCAATCCTGTCAGATCTCCCCTTTAACCACCACTATGAAATATCATCCACTGCTACTGAGATCCATAACAACAGATGAGAATGTATAATCTTTGCTTTGAGTATCCCAGTTTCAGAACATATTTAAACCTTGTAGTCTCTTCAAGCATTTCTTGGACATATCATCTACTATACATCTAGTCTCATGCACAATCTGTCACTGCTTTAACTTTAAAGAAAAAAACTTCTGTATGCCCTCAAAAGACCCATTACTTTTTTGTACTCTTTCTGTACTGTATGAAGTTTCACTTACTTAGGATCTTATAAAGGGTTTCACGCTTTTTGCATTTTTCTTTTGATTTTTCCTCCTTTGACATATCAAACTTAAATTGCTTCCCTTTACATTCAAAGCTCATTCACAAACTGAGTGTATTTTAAATGTAATTTCAATTTCATTTTAGAATTTTAAAATTTTGAAACACTGAAGATATTAATGAAAATGGAAGGTAATTTTCCCTTTTAAAACTTGCAAAACTTAGAAATAAATATCAATTATGCAGAAGCTTTGACCCAGCTATGCACTAATTAGTAGGATTTATCTTAAAGCACTAACAATGTTCCTCTGCATTGTGAATATAAACTAAATTTTTATAAATCAGCATTTATGACCAATACATTTATGATCAGTCTAAACAATACATCTCTCTCAATTCAATCCTAGTACATTTTCACTTTACTCTTTCCACTAAAAAAAAAAAAAAATCTATATTCTTGGCTAATATCAAAGTAAGACATTAACATAGACAGCCCTTCATACTGTACCCCAGTATTTCAAGGAACCATCAGCTAGAGAAAACGATATGTACTCCATGAGTCTAACATCAGAAAAAGTATTTGAAGTCACAGGGGAGAAAGAAGAGTGAGGAAAGATTCTAGTCAGGTTTTCTTCTTTTTTTAACAGCAGGTTTGAGAGCATCAAAGATGCTTCAACCACCAGACATGTCTGTGTTAGAGAGACAGAGCACTCTCAGTGGATACAACTTAACTCTGGAACGTCTCAACATATCATGCTATTATATACTGCAAAACTTACATGTTCTCAGGCCTTCTGCAGAAGTAGCTGAAGAGAAGCTGTTAGTTCATTATAATGATGGACAACTTTACATTCTATATACAACCTCCATGGTTAAGACTTTTGATTTAAAATTATGGTGATTTAAATTTATATTTGATACCAAAAAAACCCTATTCTTTCTGTACTGATTGAAAATGAATCAACAAGATTTCCTCCACTGTTTCAGCTGCGATCATGGAGACTAGTTTCCAAAGCTTTGGAAGTCATCTTTATTATTTTACATGATATATGACAGGAAAATCAGAATTACTTTCAGATGTTTCACATGTTCTGATTGAAACACCATAGAACAGAAGAAACACTAAACAGAAATAAGATTTTAAAAAATCGTAGTAGTAAAATATTAGCAGATACATTAACATGCTAATTCATCTCAGCATCTGAGAAGTGTTTACTCTCTTAGTGATAACAACAACTTACAGAAAAGCTCTGGATTTTAAATAAAAATACATAACCCAGGAGCACTCATTCCTTCAATAATTTTTTTTGAATAATTTTCAGATTTAACCAAAAATTGCAAGAATGACATTCAAGAAGGCCTTGATCAATACTGCATAGGGGCTAGACAAAGACCCTAAAACTCCCTTTGGAAAGATATTGTAAGCAATGGCAGTTTTTCTAGAGCAGACTGACAAGTTGTGACTCAGAGGAGGGTCCAAAGATGATCAGCGGACCAAGCACCTCTCTTACAGACACAGGCAGAAAGAGCTGGAGAAGAGAAGGTTCCTGGGAAACCTCATTGTGGCCTTCCAGTATCTATAGGGGGCTTATAAAAAAGAGGGAGAGTGACATTTAACACAGACAGACAGGGATAAGGGGGAACACTTTTATACTAAGACAGGATATTTAGATTAGATGCCATGAAGAAATGCTTTACGCAGAGGGCATTGAATCACAGGAGGAGAATGCCCAGAGAAGCTGTGGATGCCCCATCCCTGGAAGTGCTCATGGCCAAGCTGGATGGGAATTTGATCAACTTGATCTAGTGCCCCAGCCCGTGGGGTGGAGGTGGGGTTGGAACTAGATGATCTTTAAAGTCCCATCCAACCCAAAACATTCAATAATTTTATAAATGTTGCAAACTGAACAAGACTTTTCAATGAATGAGTATTTTACCTCTCTATTATGATGAAAATAAAAGCTTACACATGTAAATATCAACCTCTTTCCAGTCAAGAGAAGGGCACAGAAGGGCAATGACACTGTTTCAATTAAACAAGATATTAGATGTAGTAATTAATGTAATAGAGCCAAAACTTGATTATTCATTAAGCTCCTTAGATTTACATTTATTTACATTTTAATTTTTGAAAATGTTGATTTATATTGAAAAATATCTAACAGTTCTAGACATAATTTTGTTCATTAAATAATTATGCTTCAAAAATGAAACCAAAACATTTCAATTATTCTTTATCAAGTATGCTAGAAATTACTTGCTTCACATAGCAATGAATACTGTCATCACTGAAAATGAAAAATATATATTTGATATCTTGACATGACAGTATTTGGAGAAAAGATGTATTTCATCCTTGTACAACAGAACTGAATATATATCACTTGTTTTGTGTTTAAAAAGTTGGAATTAATGGATGAAGAATTAGAGAGCACAAAAGCTTAAATCCACAAATACATGCACAGGCAGAATTGACTGAATGAAATTTTCCACCATAAGTTTTGCTGCCTTTGCTCTAAAATGTCAGTTACTCACATGCTGAGGATAATTTCAAGTTTCCAAAGTTTTTGATGTACCTCAGATCAAAATAAAAGAATGAATTGGAGAATAATTTTAATAGTCAGACTAAATAAGCAGTAGGAGGGTTTTGGATTTTTTTCTTTTTTCTTGGTTGGAAAAACATTTATTATGACACTTCTCGTGCTGCATTTAGCAGTAGGTAAGCCTTAGCCATTTCAAGATAGTGTCTTACAGCAAATAAAAGCAAGTTAGGGTCATGGTTAAACTTGACAATAAACAATGTCTTGGCATACACCAAATCATCTGTAGTGGATTTTATTTTAAAAAATATGACAGTCAGAAAAGGACAAACTAGCTTGATATACATAAAAACATGCCAAAAAAGTCACACTCAGTTATTTTAATAAATTTGGTCTACATAAATTTGACTACATTAAAAAAAAAGAAAAGAAAAAAAAAAAGCGTTACATGATTTTGTGTCTTGAACTCTTCACTAAATTAGAGAATACTAAGTAGATATAACTCCATTTTTCTTTTTTCCTGATATCTCTTTTGCAGAATGACACAAATGAAAACATTAAGTTGGAATCCTAACAATGAGATACAAGGGCATTGCTTATATGGGTATATGAAAATACATGCCTAGTAACAGATATAGCCTTACAATTAAACAAGATCCAGATGTGATAGAAGATACACATTTGAGTATAAATAATAGTTGCAATCAAAACATCATGAAAAATATATATATATTTCAACAGTAAAAAGTATTACAAAGGGTGCTATAGAATATATAGAATATTTTTCCATAGAATTTTATCCTGGCTTGTAGAAGATTATAAAATTACTGTTAGCAAAATGAGCTGATGGTCCACATGTTCCATCATATACTTTAAGCACCTTCTTCAGTATAAATAGCATAACACTGATCTGTTACAAACAACAGAAATAAACCCACACGACACTTCCTCTAATGAAGAAAAGATGTATTACTGAAACCCTGAGAAATGGAAAAGAGACAAACAAGGAAGGACAAGTAAGGAAAAGTTATGAAGGTCAACAGCATAACTATTTTCAAGAAGCTAGCTCAACATCTTTTTCCTTAATTTATCTACGAATTGACTATAATATTTGAATACTATCAAATAGGGAAATACGGTCATATTGACACCAGATGGCATGGGCTCATACAGTCATACTGGGCAGTCACACAAGGAGAAGCCATTGTCCAGAGGACACTCTTACAGATGGCATTACGTTTCTTCAAAATGGCAACAACGTATTGTTCCAGTAGTTCAGAAAGCCATGGAAAGCTGCTAGATTTCATTTAAAACTGAAATTCTCCAGTGTTCTCACTGTAAGAGTATTTTAGCTTTGAAAATTCTAAGGAATGTTTAACCATCCCTCTTGCTTTAAAACATTGGATAAAAAATGTACTAATTTCTGCAACAGAAACCATTTAAAACCAATATAATTTTCTCATGTTAAAGATACTTCTTTTAGCTTTTTTTTGAAAAAGCTCTAGCACCTTCAAACTTTGGGAAATCATCATCCTACTAGATTGCAGCTGTCAGCTTGGTTGAAATACAGTATCTCTGTAGTTTACCAAAATATTTTTATGGCATTCCTTTCTCCAGCAGCTGGGGATTTCTACCAATAGTCTTTTACTTGCTATATAACCAAAACAGATGGTGTGTCACCCTTCTTCTTCATATTCCTTAGAGATCACAAGGCCTGAGAATAGATTGCCCTTACATAAATTCAACAGTGGTTTTGTCCATTCTGAGTGAATGAATCAGCACGTAAAAAATAAAAAAGAGAAAGAATGTTTTTTCCTCATTTTTGTTCTGTCTTGGTTTTATTTGACAAACTCCTTTTTAACATCTGAATGTAAGATTTATTCCAGCTTAATGAAGAAACTTAAGGTTCAGCAGATGCACAGCTTTCAGTCAGTCTGAGAGCTTACTAGTCCAGCTTTTCTTGAAGTCTTCACGAGCCTGCTGACTCATAACAATATTTGTTTTATATTTACCCCCACTGGAATCCATGGGGTGTTTCACCAAGATCTTCACCACAGGCTGCAGGGGAATCTCTGCTCCAGCGCCTGGAACTGACGCTGATGTCTGAATAGTTGTTCCTCTCACATATTCTCATCTGCCCGAAAACTGGGTTTTCTCCTTCTTAAATGTGCTGTCACAGATGTGTTACTGCCATCTCTGACTGGCTCAGTCTTGGCCAGTGGCAGGTTCATTCTGGTGCTGGCTGGCAATGGCTCTGTCAGACATGGGGGAAACTTCTTGCAGCTTCTCACAGAATCTAGCCCTGTAGCTGGCCCTCCCCTCCTCCTGCACCCTGTTCCCGCTACCAAGATTTGGCCTTGCAAACATATAGCCTAAAGAAATACAGAAATATATAGAAATTATAAGTTTGGAAAGTGTGAGGGAAAACTGTCAAATATTTACTTTCTTAGTGCAATCAAACATTCACATTTTTGCTTGATTAAAATACTGCTTAAAAGTCTGAGGTGAAATGATCAGCTTTAGTTTTAGCTGTAAGTTCTAATTTAAACAGATTTTTTCCTATGAAATATAATATACTGGGAACTGGAATATATTCTGTTTCCCCCATCTTTATGGTGAAATTCTGCAAGTCACACAAAAGCTACAGTTCAGAATTAGATGCATTCACCATATATAACTGTGTGTGTGTGTGTTGGGTTTCATTCTCCCAAAATGCACAAACCTCTCGAGATACTATTTGACTCATTAAAAGTAAAGCTGCGTCATGAAAGATGGAGACACCTTAGATAATTGCAAGCACCATATTTTCGCAGCTGTTGAATTCATCAGACCTTAGGGACAGAAAGTGAGCTTGCAAAAACCAGGCTAACCAGACTGAAAGCCTGTGTGTGATTTCCTTTAACTGACGGGCCACACACAACATTATTGCCAAGTTAAATGTGGGAAAACTCTGATGAGTGGAAAAAGATGAAATTTTCCAGTGCATGATGCTCATTCACTAATGATTCTATACAGTTCCAGCAGATGAAATATATGTTAGCATTATGTTGTCTCTTAGTTAAGAAATTGACACCATAGTAAGTACCTTAGAAATGCAAAATCACTCACTAAGACTTGCCAGAACTGAAGCTATCTGTGTCTGAAAATTTAAAATGACCTTTTTGTCAGTTTAAAATTATTGTTCCTTCATCAATCCTGATATGTAAATAATGATCTACATCATGTCCTTATCTTGCTCAAGGTCATGAGGGGAAGACAGAGAAGAAACTGTCCCACATCACTCACTATATAGCAACTGTATTGTGCTGTTTTTGTGGCCTACTCACAATAAAACTAATTAGCACTCATCTAAAGTCATCAAAATTATTTTCTTAAAACAACAAAGACACTAATATGGGAATATTATGAGCTCCTTAATCATTAGTTTTTACACTGTATTTTGAATTCCAGTGTCATTTCATTACTTATTCTCTTAGTATTATATAATAATCAAACACAGGGAAATGCAAACCTATTACATTACTGAACTCAACAGATAAAATATTATTGATCGGGACTGCAGGATTTTATCTGATAGGCAAATGATTTACGAAATATTTAAAAGATAAAAACATTACCATTTATTTTTCACACCACACTTCAGAAATGGAAAGCAAAAACTTGACATGAAAATGAAATTGCTATTTTATATTTATCCTTTGAATACCACACAATTAACTATGTGCAAAGCTTAAACACATAGCTGAGAGTAAACAATTGTTTTTTCCAGTACTACTTCATTCAGAATTGTAGGAAAGTCAGTAATTTACTTTGAAATGACAGAGTTGATGAAGAGTCAGTAGTAAACTGCAATTTTATGGTATATCCAGAAGCATTCTTTTTGAAAGAAATAAACCCAACATGTTGTATTGCTTCAGTGGCTTAGAAGTTTGGAAAATTCTATTTTTCACCCATGTCAGGTTATAAACTCACCCTACAATGCTATTTACTTCTAAATATACTGCCACTTTATAACATATTTTATTGATTCACAAGGCTGTCTTTTGCTTTAAAAAAAGTAACCTAGCATCTTACTGAGCACTGCCATTTCTTCAATAAAGCTGGTTGACTACAAATTTATTTTTTATATAAATAAGATTTAAAATTACTGTCTTTAAATAAAATTCCCATTTCCTTCACTAGTTATTTAATATCCATTTGTCAATCAGTGCATTACCTGCTTTTCTTGTGTGCTGATACTAAATTTTGGTTGGCTTCCAGAGTAAAATGTTTAGCACCATGTAACAAATCAGAAGAGGGAACAAAACAGTTAGCAATGAGCATACTGTATTGATGATCTAATTTTTCAATAAAATGTTCAGGATTTTTCATTGCATTAATATATATACATATATGCATATATACATACACACATATTTATCAGTCCACTGTCCAAGGTTTGCAGAACTTAATCAAATAGGATTTGACATTGAGAAAGAGGTTAAGGTTAGAAAATAACTGCTCACTATGGGATAGTCTGCAAGAGTGCTGTTTATATAGAAAATAAGATAAAATGATACATAAAACTTCCATTTTCTGGCCTTTCTTTGTCTTTTAATGTGACTTTGAGCAAAACACTTAGAAAGAGATGAAGCATTCCAAAGACAGAAAATCTAACAGAACAAACCTGTTCATTTTAAAGGTCTGATTTCTGTGCTTAATACTTCAGCCAAATTTTTAATTTCTTTTAATTTTTTTTTAGTATTAGTTTGGGGGTTTTTTTTCCAATAAAAGAGACATATTATTTGTCTATAAATTAAGTAATTATTATAAGTTTATATAATAAATTAAGCTTCTAGGGTAAATCTATACTACATGGTAATGTTTGTGATTGAAATGCACTGCTGACATTCTAAGAGCTTTATTTTACTGGCTAGAATAAATATCAAATGTCTCGTTACAATCATTGCAAGGGACACACAATCCTTCCAAGAAATAAAGCAAGTATATTCCAACTAAAGTTTATGTTATTGCAGTTAAAGTTCTCTAATTTAAATTTATAAGCAATCTGTCTGTTAATACACCAGAAGCTGGATAAGAATTACAGTTCTCAAGAACTCCAAATTTAATATTTAATATATACCCATAGTAAGTGGATTCTTCCGTGGTGATTTTATCTTCTAAATCAACAAAGGACTTCCTGTTTAAAGAAGCATTTACAAAGCTAAATCCAAAATTAGATCATGGCTATTTACCTTTGTGAGCACATAAACTTCATGTAGCACTTTTTTATTTTTCATTGTATTGTGCAAAGTGCATCTGTTCAAAAGAAAGGCTGCTTCTTCTGCTGGTCTGCCCACATATATTAAATGGAAAATACTGATGTCCATTCTCTTTTGAGTGTCCTAATCCAGACAGGACTCCAGAATTGTGAGCCCTTACTATACTGGAGAATTTTTTGGTAACTGAGTATAAAACATCTGACTACAGGTAGGATTTATGAGTCTGTTTGGTTTTTGGGGTTTTGTTTGGCTTGGGATTATTTTTTTTGTTTCTTTTTTTGTTTGTTTGTTTGTTTTTTAAATTGTAGTTATATTCCTGTATGCACTTTTCAAGTGCTGAGGAATACATCTGGTCAGATGTATTCCTCAACACAGGATGCTATTCAGTGAAAATGACTGTGACATTGTGTAAGCATCAGGAAATATGTGAAAGTTTGTATAAGAACGACCATTCCAGAAAATTCAGCACCATTTTTATTCTTAATATGTTTTTAACCCCTTTTCCAGATTTGCTCAGAAAAAAAGCGCAATTGTTTATATTCCTCACTCGGAAGTTTCCAGCAGCTATTAAGATGACATAAATTAACATTTAAATACCATGAATCTGCAGAGTGCATATTATATGACACTATTTCAAAAGACAAGACAGAAGTCTGCTGTATCTACAGACAGTAATCCAAAAGAGAAGACCATGACATCATAGATAAGGGAATAATCTCAGAGGAGAACATTTCTCCAAATAAAATAAGTGCTGCAACATTTTTGCTAATTCTGTAAAGCAATAGAGAAATTAAGTTAAAAACATCAAAATAAAAGCTTTTCTTTCGTACACAATGATATGCAGATCATATAAATATCTCAGACTCTGGATATGGTTAAAATATACAGCAAAAAAACATTTGAAACATTATTTAGGTTGTATCTTTTCTCCCCTTTATTGATATTAGGAGGGTGGATGTCAGTTGCAACATGTTTCATTATACTCTTCTTACTATGGCAAGAATAATTAAAAAACAACTAGGTAATTTATCACAATTTTCTGTGGCATCTATGTGTCAGATAGACACTTCTCTCTTGAATATGTAACCTCAATCATTCTGGCGGGTCTGTTTATTCAGGTGAAATGCCAAACTCATAATTCATAATTCCTGTCCCTCGTTTTTACACAGGACTCAGTGACTTAGTCATGCCAAACTATTAGTTCCTGAGGGAAAAGGGCAAAGAGGTTATACTGACTACTCAAAATATATTCTGGTCCTCACAGTGTAAGTGTAAACAATGACAAGTTTTAAATAAACAATGGTTTTGGCCCGGATACAAACGGGAAAGAAAAACGGACAATTTTTGAAGTTTTGCCCAATAATCACCCTTTAACAATCACCACACCTTCCTTATAGCTGCTTACAGTGTTGAAAGACTCACTACAATAGATTGGGATTTTATTGATTAAAACATGGTTTCCAAATTAATTCAAAGACATAGCTGTTTGTACCCATGAGTAAAGGTATACTGCGCCTATGATCTACTCTGTTGGGTGGCTCCTTGTTCTTTTTTTGACCAGAGGTAAAAGACATTGTTTTATGGTTCAATTCATATAATCTGCCTTCGCATGTAATATGATAATATTAATAATTCAACCAGGAATTTGGTCAACTTTTGAAAAAAAATGACTAATCCTTTAGAAACTGTTAGATTCTCTAAGTCTTCCAATCTGACGGAGGAATCTTCCTTGTCTGTATAAACCAGTTCCAGGTATATTTTATCAGTCTCCCATTTCTCACGACTATCAGGGCAGTTCAGCTTTACATCTGTGTAAAACAAAGCTCATGGTAATTAATTGACAGAAATGATCAAATACTGTGCATAAGCCTTATGAAGCTAGCTCAGGACAAAAGTGAACTCAAAAGTCATTATGTTTTTCCCCAGGTAACTTGAAACAGATATTCTGTAACCTTGCTGCCACTCCCAGAGTTCCTTAAAAATACAAATTTCATTTCGAGATTAGTTTAAAGATGAATACTTGGTCCTCCTTCTGAGGCTGACAAGTTTCATTTCACCCATGACATCCTCCAGCTGTTAAACAGAAATATGAATCCAATGTTAACTACTGATGTGAAAAGTCAATTCCATTGCTTTGACAAAAGAAACAAGTTAGACTGTGATTATAGCAATCATATTTTATTACTGTGTTCGTATTTGTAGGAAAGTGGCCCCCACACTAATAAACAAAAACACTTGACATTTGGCTATGTTATTTGACATCTGTGTATATAAAAATGTCAGGCAGGTGAAACAACCACTGCTCTAATTGAACTGACACATAGGAAGCAACACACTGCAACATTCCAGATGTCTATGACAATGCATTTCAGTCCCTTTAAAATGAAATGCAGTTTATTTAGATTAGATGTAAAGAAAGGATTTTTTGATGAGGGTGGTGAAATGCTAGAAGAGGTTGCCCAGAGAGGTGGTAGATGCCCCATCCCTAGAGGCATTCAGTGTGAGGCTGGACAGGGCTCTGAGGAACCTGTTGTAGTTGAAAACGTCTCTGCTCATTTCAGGGAGGTTGGATTCAGTAACCATAGATGTCCCTTCCAACCCAAACCATTGTATCCCTCTGTGATTCTCTACTTATCAGAGGGATTCAAGAAACGTTGTCAATAATTAGAGGCAGACTTTATGTCCTTCATGACTTTATTCACATTGTACAAAGGATGAATTGTATTCTGCTGCATATACTCACTAGTAAATATTTATTTTGTTCAAAAAATAAAGTCCCACTGTAGCTGGAATTTAGGTCTTTTTCTACATTGTCCCATAGCTGAGAAGAGGGAAGGCAGGGTAGATGGACAGAGACCAGCACTGCCCACCAGTATTTGTGTCTGGTATTGCTACACCAGTGGCAACAGTGATGGCAGTAGCCATAAGTATCAGATTGGCTAATACTTCTGAAATTATTCAGACATCTCAGTGGGGAAAAAAAAAAAATCAGCAGAATATTTCATGGTTGCTCTGTATGGTCTCCATTGGCCCCTGCCAACACATGAAAGCAGAAAATAATTCACAAGCTTACTTAACATAATTAGGGGCCCAAGTAACCATAATTGACTGCTGAAGTTATCTTCCTCTTTTACAGTACAAGGGGTTGGCAATTTTTTTGTTCTTTGGATTTGTTTTGTGGGTATTTTTATGTCTTAAGGTTTGTCCTTTGTTGTATGTTTCATTCGCTCTGACACCTAGAAACCCCAGCATAGTGGGTGAACAGCAGTGGAGTAGCTGCAGATGGAACAGCTGCAGTTCACATCTCCAGCCTGCATTTGGATTATAACTAGATGTCTGCAAGGGTCATTGTGGTCACGGTGAAGGAAGTATCCTCTGCCTCTTTCTTGCAGGAAAATTACAAGTCCTGAATTTCACCTCAAAACACACAGGACTGCCCACAGCTCTCTGTGCAATGTGAAACGTAGTTTTATGCTGGTTGCATTTGCCCCCTTAAGGATATACCAGTCAAAAGGAAAACTCTCTTGCTCAGCATACAATGAAAAATATAAGTTTTTACCACAAAAAAATCAGCACATATGGCAGTCAGGGTAAAATGAAAAATGAAATAGAGCAAACACAAACAAATGAAGAACACAATGGTGGTCTGTTCTGTGTGAGTTAAGAACTCTATTGAGTTCCCATGCCCAGGCTTTGGCAGTGGTGGGGGCTATGGGGGGCTCTGTGCTGGGCAGCTGAGGCTGCTCTGTGCCAGGCAGAGCTGGGCACAGCTGGCTCTGACCCTCCCACTGCAGGGCACGGCTGAGCCCACAGCAGAGTGGGGTTACCTTGGGGAAAGTGTTTTAGAAAAGGTACATATAAAGAGAGGTGATGGTCCTCACCATGCAGTAACATTTGTCCAGAATTCTGCTTCTCTTTTGTACAGATGATCAGTTGAACTTGCACAAACCCTTGAGGCCCTCATCTAGCTTTAGGTATTTAAAATGGGAGACTTATTATGAAGTGCAACCAACCTTATGAACGCTCTTTAGAGGTAACTATTTCTCCCTCTCTGTAGAAAGACTTAGGGTAATAATATTCCTAACTGAACAAATCCATACCTGAAATGAGCTAAGGTCAAGCCAGAACCCAGCTGGTTGATTGCCATCCACACCGAACCCTGGCACAATGCTACATGGCAACAGCTTCTACGGTGCCACATGAGAACTCCCGCAACTGCACAGACTCAGGCTCTTCACCCCATGACCCACCCACACACCCATGGGAGCAGAAAGTAGGAACAGAAAAGAAAAAGAAGTTTACTCATGTTGTTTTTGGAAAACTGTTTAAATGCTGACTGACTCTCATTTTCTTCCCAGGGTAGGCAAGGAAGGAATGTCTTATGGTGCACAGGGCTTTTATATTCAGGTGGTAGCATTAAAGTAGCTTATAAAGCCTACAAAAAAATGTCCTATGTAGAGCCAAGGCTTTTGTTTCTTCAGGCTGTCCCACACAAACTGTATAATCCATGTTCAAAAATTAGTTTCTAGGCTCCATCACTGAAAAGTCTGAAGCTGTTTTTGTCTACTTTGAGCCTATTGAATGTATTTGATGAACAAGTTATGAGTAGAATTTTAAAAGAAATCAAAACTTACAGGTGACAGTAGTGATTCAATTCTGAACTACTTACAGAAGTATTTTCCACATAACTTTAGAAAAGCTCTGCCACTCTCACTCTGCTACCATGGTTACCAGAATGGAAGTATGCTATTTAAAAAAACCCACAGGATTGTTTTGGGTTTTGTTTTGTTTTGTTTTTTTTCATAAACTATACTCAAGCCTTTGAGTTCCAAATAAACACACTTCCCATATGCTATCACGATTTAGCAATATTTCACTGTGAAAGTGGTAACTTCTAATGATCTGGAAAAATGCAAAGATCAAGTAAACATATTCCGTAAGCACATAAAAAAAATAGAAAAAAGATATTTGTGAAATGAAAATATATTAATTCCACAAATTCTTGATCACAAAAATGTGCTTTTGACATACTGCAAGGAAAGAAATCCCAATATTAAATATTTTATATATATATAAAATACAATGGAAAAAAATAAAGTTCTATAAAAAAGTGTCCAATAGAAAAAAAATTCTAATGCAGATTTTAATTGAAATAGGCTCCATAATTCTAGAATGAGCAGTTTTTATACACACACACACACACACACATGCACACACACACACATATATATATATATATCTGTAGTAAGCAAAATAAATCAAACTTTTGGTCAAGACATAAAAAAAGACATAAAATATGAAAATAGACCTTAGGAAAATTCTAACAAAAGTGTTTTTATGCCTTTCTCCTCTTATTTGATCAAAAACCTAAAAAATCAACAAAAAGAAAAAAACAACAAAGAAAAATGAAAGCAAAACAATGTAGACAATAGTTACATGGTTAGTAGACCACTGCTGTTGCAGCTAAAAAAGTTAAAACCGATCTCAAGGCCAGTCAAGAAAAGCCTAGACTAAGCAAGTCTGACAACTTTGTTCTTGCAGAGCCTGTACAGAGTCAGCAATGGGATAAATACTATAAATTCTAAATAATTCTGGTAACCCATAAACGAATATAAATGTGATCATTCTTTTTATTCTTTTTCTGAATGTTTACTATTACTGTGCATCTACTACTATTCTCTACATTCCAAATTTTAATTATCAGCCATTTATGAACAAAGGCAATGGAAGACATGTTTAGGGTTACTGTCGTGTAGGGATATATAACAAAAGCCTCCATGGACAGAATAATAAAAAGAATAGTATGCAATATCTAATTTGGAAAGTCATTAAGGATGCTTTCAAAGGTTAGCCATTTTTCTTTGTCTGGTTGTTTACCGTATATCTACACTTTGCAATGCTGGATTTATCCAGAGCAGTTCCAAAGGCATCTTGCAAAGCACTGTTCATTGCACAGAAAATAATCTTAAACTAATAATTCAAATCCTGAAACTAGTCTGACTGTATGAACATGGTTCTGGGTCCAGAATATTTCAAGCAAGGATATTCAGCTCAAGCTTATTACCCTGGACAGTGAGTAATTTGCTTCTAGTTTCAAAGCTAGCTGGATGTGTTTAGATTTCAGTTCTTTGACATTTCTGAGCTTTCTCTGTGGGTGGATGCTTTTCTGGAGATGATCCAAAGTTTCTAAAATATCAAAATTCACTGAGTAAAGTTATGTTTATCAAAAGTAGAGTCAATGCTCTGTTGTATACTATGATCTGATGACTTTTGCATCTCTCAGGGAAACTGGATTTAGAATGGGTTTTTCCTCTACCTAATGAAGAATAAATGGCAAGTGTGATGTAAGGAGAGTGTGCTGATGGATTAACTATCTTTTAATTGATATTTTAAGCTATGTTTGCTTTTCTTCTTTCTGATTTTTTTTCTGCTATTTGCTGTTCCAGATTTATAATAGTTAAATACAGACCTGAATAAACATTTGTTGAATTAAAATACCAAGTATGTCAATAACACATTGAATATATCCAGTTTTGTTCTAAATCAGCTAAGCCTGCATGACTTTTGGACATTTTTCTTCATCCTACACTACAAATAAATTAAGCTACTATAAAGCCTTCTTGTATGTATGTTTTATTTCTTGGCAATGGACAATATACATAAAAAGGGGTAATTTGAATTTTGCTTGAATTTGGCTTAAATTAGAACTAAGTTCTGGAATGTTGCTTTAATTATGCTAACATAGTTAGAACAACAAACCTTAAATTTAAAACATTATTTCTGTTGTTAAGAACTCATAAACTGACTCCTATTTCAGAGCAGAAATTAGTATTATTTGCATAGTATTATTAGTATATCATTTAGCAGAATTGTATTGTTGATTCCATGGTTTTTTCCAGACATTGAGCAGAAAAATATCTGATCTTCTTATCTTATTCTATGTTAATAACTTAGGCAAAAGGAAAGGAGGAAGCAAAGTTACTCTGTTCCATGTTAGCTATCATCTCATTAAGGAACATAGTACCTAAATAGTTTAACTACTGGTAGCATCTGCTTCTTAAGAAAGTAGATGGTTGTAAAATCATACCTCTGAATCTCAGCTTCAAACTAACAAAGAGCCCAATATTAGATGGTAGGATATGCTATCCCAGTTCTTCTTTCAAAGATGAAAGAGGGCTTAAAACTGGGGCATCAAAGAGAAGCAGTAAATTAATCTAATATTTCATCATTTGAGAATACTTTTTGTTCCCTCTTTTGACCTTACTGTTTTGGATTAAAAAGTACTGCTGCTGTTTCTCACAGGTTTACATCACTGTTTTTAGTTTCAAGTACCACTGATCATGAAAAAGGAGAACATTGTGACCTTCACTCAATGTTATATAATGATCCTCAGTTTCAGAATTGTCTCCTTTTTAATTCAGCAGCTCCAGAACACGTCTTTCAGAAAAGCAATCTTAGTGAGTTAGTACACAGGTAGAAGAGATTTTATTACCCACACTGGTCTCATTTTATTTTGGTTTCTCTTCATTAATTGCACATATACAACAGAAACAGTTCTGCTCCATAGAAATGCACTAACCTCCTACTGAGTACTATGATGCGATGTAATTTTGAAATTATAGCACTGTTACACATTTTTCTGTAATAAAATGTGGTACTCAAAGGCAAAGGAGAAATATCATTGCCTAACATCACATGCAGGGTCAAAAAATAGAAAGAAAATGCAGGAGGTTGAAAAATACCAAAGTTTTATCAAGCAATGGTAGAATATTGACCCTATTCATTCACTAGTTGTTAGAGAAATCCCTACACAAACTGCATGCTCATGGTAGGACAAGGTGAAGTGATTTTCATCAAGGAATAATCCTCTTTTGACACCACACACACTTTACATAGATCAAAAGAGGAGGGGAAGACACTGATCTCTTCTCTGTGGTGACCAGTAATAAAACCCATGGAAAAGCCCTAAAGTTGTGTCAGGAGAAGATTAGGTTGGATATTAGAAAAAGGTTTTTCACCCAGAGAGTTGTTGGGCACTGGAACAGGCTGCCCAGGGAAGTGGTCACAGCACCAAGCATGTCTGAGTTCAAGATGTATTTGGACTATACTCTTGGGCTAAAATTTGACAGGAATAAAAGAAGGTATATTATCCAGATGAGAAAAAAATCCCATTAAAACTCACTGTCTCTTTCACTTGATATTTTGCAGCTTTAAAAGGAATGGAATTTAACATTTTTGTTAAAGCAAGTAGTTTTCCATTTGTCAAACACCTAGAGAAACCTCTAGATCAACATAGTGAAGAAAAGAAGAGAAAAAAAAGTAATCTACCATTGTTGGACAGATGATACTGTGCAACTATTTAAGCTTTTAGCAAATTAAGATAAAGAATTGTAAATTTTTTCTTCATGACTTTTTGATAATTGTGTTCAATTACTCTTCATTAACTAATAGAACAGAAAGCATTAAAAATATTAGAAGACTCTATTGGAATGTACAACTATCATTCTTCAAAACTCAAAATTTGCTGTTTTAGACTTGAATTTTAATGTAGCACACTCCTTTTTTTCTACTTTTCTTATACATACTCAAGAGGATTTTCCCTTAGCTTCTCACACTTTGAATTCCTCAGTGTTTTTTAAACAATGGTTTCCCAAGGGATGTGCAAAGCTTCTCAAAAGGAAAGAAGCAAATTAAAAACCAACAGAAGCAACTCTGCATAAACATCCTTGCGAGTACAAAAAACAAAAGTGCAGAAGGCATAAATAGAAAGAATTTGAGCTGAATGCTATTGCAGGCTCATTTAATAGAATCATGGAATCATTAAGGTTGAACAAGACCTCCAAGATTGTTTAGTTCAACCTTCATGTTGAACATGAAGGTGTTCATGAAACACCACCATGCCCACTAAATCACAGCACTAAGCATCATGTCTGGTTGTTTCATGAACACTTCCAGGCATGGTGACTCCACCACCTCCCTGGGCAGCCCATTTCAATGTTTAACAACCCTTTCAGTGAAGAAATTCCTCCTGATATCCAACCTGAATCTCCCTTGGTGCAGCTGGAGCCTATGTCTTCATGTCCTGTCACTAGTTACCTGAGAGAAGAGACTGATACCCATCTGGCTACAGCCTACCTTCAGGTAGTTGCAGAGAGCTGTATGGTCTTCCCTGAGCCTCCTTTTCTCCAGGCAACATCAGCTTCCTCAGCTACTACTCATATGACTTACTTTCTAGACCCTTCACCATCTCCATTGCCCTTCTCTGGACATGCTCTAGCACCTCAATGCCTTTCTTGAAGTGAGGAATCCAAAAAGGAACACAGGACTCAAGGTGCGGCTTCACCAGTGTCAAGAACAGAGGGAAAATCACTGTCCTGGTCCTCTGGCCACACCATTTTGGATACAGGCCAAGATGCAATTGGCATTTTTGGCCATGACACACTTCTGGTTCATGTTTAGCATCTGTTGACCAGCAGCCCCAGGTCTTTTCACAGCAGGCAGTTTTCCAGCCACTCTGAGCCCAGCCTGTACCAGTACATGGGGTTGCTGTGACCCAAGGGCAGGACTTGGCACTTGGTCTTATTGAACCTCATACAACTGGCCTAAGGCCAGCCTGTCCAGATTCCTCAATTGACACTCACACCCTGCTTAGTGTTGTCTGCAAACTGACTCATGATGCATTTGATCCTTTCATTCAGATCATCAATGAAGATAATAAACAGGACAGTCCTCAATACTGTGTCCTGGTACCTTTTCCCTGCCCACCTTAGATGATGCTGGAAAAAAAAGCAAGCAAATACAACAACACACACACACACACACACACCCCTCAAACTCCCACAAATCATAATAATGGTTTTTAAATAATTTTTCTGAGAAGTTTTCTGTGATATAAGACCAAGAGAAAAATATTTATAAGTGTCCTAGTTACAGCAGCCGGACCAATTTATCACTATGTGGATGTAACAAAAACTGTGTATTCTACACCCTCTCTGTCATTTCTGATGGACTGTTAATAATGGATCGTTTGCAGCAGCTGCCCAGGGCTCACACCTGACACCTCAGGCTACAAACTGGGTGTTAGAGAACCCTGTAAGATAGGGGAGAACTCCTGTCTTCACACCAATAACTCCCCTCCAGGGAGGCATCAGCACCTTCACACCCAGCCTGAGGGCTCATGTCTGCTAATGGGCCATCAAAGATTCCAAAACATCCTGTGACTTCACAGAGTTAAATCACCCACTGTGAAACTCCCTGCCTTTGGGGAGGCACTGGGTATTCCCACCTGAACCTGAGCATATACAATCTTGGGGTTTTGGGACTTCTGGTACCATTCATTGGACCCAGAGGAGGACCAGAACCTCAACAAGACTGCGACTGCCACTCTTGATCAGACTGCAACCATCATCCTCACCAACAGGTTTTCCTTTCCTTTTACTTTGTACTCAGGGGGACCACATGGTGCTCAGCACAGGGGCTGATGAACACCATTTTGTTCATGCCCCAGGGTGCTGTGTTATACATCTGGTTTTTATGGGTTAAAACCAATTTCTTCTTTGTACCATTCTATTTATTGTAATCTTTTTATTAAAATTTAACTCTGACTCGTAATCTCTTTCTGAGTTGCGTTCATTTCTCCTGCTGGTTTACCTTTAAACCAGCATAATAAACTATCAAAAAAAGTAAATAAATTCAAACTTTAACAGAAAAAACTACATTTGAAGTAATCCATGTGATGAAATTAAATGTGTCATATTCTTGCAACTCTATTAGAGTGCCTTTAAAAGGTTACAGCCAGGAAGAAATACGAAGTAACTCATAATTAACCTCTGGATCCAACTCATTTTATGCTTGTTCGGAGTGTGTAGGGGAAAAAAAAAAAAAGTTAAGTTTCAGTTATCTTTGTGAAGAAATGTATTCTTATCACATATGCAAGATTTAAAACCAGTTTCTATTTCTCAGGCATTGAAAAAATTTTATGGTGTATGTAGTTGTTTGTTACAGAGCTTAATCTTCACCCTGACAGTGAGTGCTGTGACCTGAAGGTCACACCACATTTGGTTACAGTGGCTTTATAATGAGTCATCTTTGATCAGCAGGAAGAGTTAGACTGTGTTTCCTATTAATATTTGTTACTGTATTTCAGCAAACAGAACAAAGTAACAGGATTATCCCAAGAGGATGCTGAAAAATGCATGGCATAACCATTGGAAATTTATGCATTTATATTGTGGTGCTCCCTACGTGAGCCTTTTAACAGGATAAAGAATTCTGACAAAAGAAATTTTAAGTCAGTTACTGGGAAGAAAATTTGGACTTTGATTTTCCTATGTTTAGATTTAGGCTTGGTAAAATATATAGTTGGTTTAAAAATACAAAAATGGATTAATTATGAGTAATAAATATGATGTTTCAATGAACAAGTGGATTTGGATTATATCAGAGACATTTGCACCTTAATAAAATCGAGTAATTTAAAAAAAAAAAAAAATCCCTGAATTTTCCTGCACAGAGTTTATTCTAAAGTACCTATAATCTACTGGTGGATAAATCATGTCTGCAAAGACTTTTGCTGAGATATGTACCATGATGCAAGTGCTTCAAGTCAGCTGGATGTATGTTTTGATCAAAAAACTTTATAGTTCTGTTAGCACATTGCTACAGTCACAATTCAGCTCCATGCTTCTGAATCAAAACTGGCATTCCAGATAACATGGAAGACGAACATACAGAAACTATACACACAAAAATCCTAAAGCAGACTTTAGAAGTTCAGTTCTGGAGTCAAATTCAGGCAGTTCCAAGTTCAGCAGAGTTCCAACATGAGGTATCTCTCAATTTTTCAAGATGCTAACTGCTTCCTGAGGCTCTGAGAAGTCTATTTACAAATGAGGGTGCAACCCATCTTATTATTTGCTTACAACATTTAGAAAAGTTTGTCTAAGGCTAAATCTTGACCAGTCATTAAGGTTTCAGGGATACCATTCAAGCAAGAAGGACCCTTACAGTAACTTCAACAAATAATCAGGAATTCTGCAATTGTAGTCCCATAGTTCTGACTTTTGGGAAAAAGAATTCTGAAATAAAATGTGACAAGTATTTTGTTCATCACAGAAATTAATATTATAGAAATTTTTCATGGTTTAGTTCAAAATCAAACTGATACATTCTGGGATAGCAACTTAATATTGATTTGCTGTACTTTCTCAATTTTCAGTAAACCAAACTAAAATTGTTACGGTCAACTTTTGCTATAGGTAAAGTAAACCAAGAAACAGTTGAGTGGGCTTGTTTGACATTCATAATATGTAGCAGAAGGTAGTGTGAAGTTTTTGTACAGGGAGACTCTTTACATGGGGGAAGGGAGGGAAATTAGTTTCTTCCTCTGACTTGATCAGATACCTGTAACTACCATCATTATGAGACTACTGTAGCTAGTAGAAAAGTAACAATTCTGAAATTATTTTTTTTCAATATTTTTTTTTTTTTTAATTCCTTATCACTAGGTCAGAAAATTATAGCTGAATGGATCCAGCCTGCTGGTTAGGGCATTGTCCTAGGACAAAGGGCACTAAGAGCTTTAGTGCAGCTCCAATATATTGCTAAAAAAGTACCTTTATGGTAACTGGAACAATTTATGCAAGAAAATAAAACGTATTACTTCATTTAATATTCCAGGTGACAGTGCAATCAAAAAATAAAAATTTCAATTTAATGAAAAGTAATACAGTCAAACTGTAGTACATAAACATCACTATGATCATTTGAGATCTACAACCCAAAGATAAGCATCATAGAGCCTTTAGCAATTCATATGAACTACAATGTTATCATTGTGCAAACCACGATTTTTTACCTAAACAACATTAATAGGAGATATTTGAAGTCACCTTTGCTCTTTTAAATCTGTGAAAACATTCTAATATCAAGCATCTTTACCTCTCTTCTTCACAATGTTTTTTACTCCATATATACTCCTTTTTTGCTCTTTATATACCTTTTACTCGTTATATATTTTTTATACATTTAAAACAAGGATCCATTACAGGACTCTCACAAAACAGCACTCTCTTAAGTTTCCCAAGAACTTCAGTGTAGAAATTGGTGTTGTACATACAACATGATAAATTTTGCCAACCTTTTTCTCTTATAAGACAAGGGCTAACAGAGACCATGCTAAGGAAATGTCAAAAAATAATCATGTGAACTACAACATTACTTTTTAGTCTTGATCTGTCAACTAACAGCTTTCTTCTCTTTTGCCATCTTTCTTTATGTGGTGAAGAATCCAAAGATATATATTTCGGAAAAGACTTATTGCTACCACACTATTTTCTTTACATTATCACTTTACTTGTTTTGTTGGTTTGGTTTGGTTTTTCTGGTTTTGGTTTTGTTTTTTTGGAGGGGGGCTGGGGTTGTTTGTGTGTGTGTGTATGTGTGTGTGTGTTTGGGTTTTTTTAATCTGTCACAAACACACTGTGAATCTTTGATGCAATGGCCAATGTGTGAAGGACTGAGCCTGCTCTTCTCTGTTTTGTGACACCAGGTGTATAACAGTGAGCAGCAAGGGGCACGTATTTTGTACTGATATTGCATGTATATTGTTTCATGAGGTCTCAAAAGCCCTGTTTCTTTTGGATACAAAGTTGTTGCTTTTCCTCAGCTAAGCAGTTAGAGGTAATGGTGTGCAGCCCCTTGTCTGTGGGGAATTCTAAATAGCTATACATCCATTCAAGCCATTATCATTAAGCTTTTATGAGGGTTTTTTTCCTCATTAAAATACTGTGAAATGGACTCTGACAAGGATTCACTCCCCCCTTTTTTTTTTTAAGGCCACAAGTTAAAAGCCTTCAATAATTAGTTTCTAAAATGTGTCTCTAAACAATATGTTTTATTTAAAATTATTTTAAAGATATCATTTCAAGAGTAGCTGATTACAATGTTAAAGATAGGGCTACTCAACACTTTCGAGACTAAGTCCTTTTCATAAATGAACACATGCTTTAGACTGAATTTTAGTTTAGTTTAGTTCATTTTTCAAAGTCAAAGTCTTTGCAAAACTGATTTAATCAAGCACCATTTTAGAATATTGAGAGGGGGAAATAATTTTTCCAATGTTTAAAACTACCTTTTCCATAATATTTATTATAAGTGTTTTGTTGTTTGTTGTTATCTTATACAGATAACCTTAGAACCAGAAAGGAATTGACCCTTAACTCTCTGTAAAAGACACTTGGGGCTTTTTTTTCCTATGTCCATGAAGAGGTATTCATATTAGTCCATCCATGTGCTAAACTTATGCATGTGACCATTTCTACAACTTTTAAATATTAAGAACTATAATTACTATAATTATTCTGTATACTGGCTACATAGACTTGGTGACATTTCACCAGCATTTAAGTGTAATCCTGCTATTCTTCTAACCCGGGGAACATATTACCCCCAGCAGCATTGTTTGCAATGGCCAGTAGAACACAGCTGGGGGTCAGGAGACATCCATGAATTCTAGCTGAGCCTCTACCAACTAAAGAGCCTTCAGCAAGAGTGAATGTGCCAATAACCTCTATTGTATAGACAAAACAAATACAAAAGTTTTATGTGATTTTTGAGGGAGAGTAAGATAATGTCTATGTGTTTAAAAACCGCTTAAAATGCATAATAATACACAACTATGTCAACAAACTTTTCATTCTGTCTATACAAGAAATGAAAGAAAAAATGTAACTTGTAACTCTGTTGTCCCCTTAAAGACAGATTACCTATACCATTAGCCAGGACTACTGACGGACATGGAGAAAATATTACCAATATAAAAAATTAGGACCAAGCATGGATTTTTAGCAAACCCATTATTTTAATGTAATACAAATATATTTTGATGAGAAATGAGCATTAAGTTATATTAAAAGTATAAGGCATGAACAATAACAATACATCACTAATTGAGATGTTCCTACTTTTTGTGAGAGAAAACCACTATGCTTTTCCAATATACCTATGATTATCATGCTATTAATATTAAAAGGTGTCAAGAGGACTAAAACTTTTACTGTTAGACCAGAATACTAACCTCAGAAATACTCTAAGCCATAGTCTAAGCAAGTGGACCAATAGGGCTGCTGTACTTGTATTTAATGTATACAGTCTTTAATATGGAATGCAAAATAACTGATAGAGTACTGGAGAATTCCAAAACTATAGTGGCAATTCCTGCTAACGGGACAGATTTGTTTCTTCTCCTTTTGCTAAGCATTTTTCCTTACAAGCTTTAGTTACCTGGTGTGCAGCAGATGGGGTCTTTTTATTAGTTAGTAGAGAACAGCATTTTAAGCCTGAAGTGTTAATAAGCTTGCTGTTAGAGCAAACTGTGTCATGTTCCTTTAACATCTCTTTTTCCCTAACTTTCATCCAAAAGATTTTGTCAGTGAATTATATGCAATTGTTGGCTCAATTATACATATTTTTTCTGTTTTTACAATTTTATTTTTAAGGAAACTTTCCTCTCTGACCATCCAGGATCCACTCTGACAGTCACACTCCTACCCATCACCCTCCCACTGTAGGGAATGAAGCCCCTTCACAGTGGATGGCTCCAGTCAGCTTCCAAGTCCTTGCTTGAATCCCTGCACACCCCACACTCACACAGTCAGACCAGGTTTCTTTACTGGTTCAACCCCAGGTTTCCCATAGACATCTGGATCCTTAAAACAATTTAATCACGGTGCAACAACAGAATAACAGCTCAATCTGGTGCCTCCAAGGAGGGAATCTGAACAATGGAAACCCTAGGCTTTTATACCCTCAGAGTCTAAGCGCTGGGGTCTTCCAGCAGAGTCCCTGGCTCCTGCCGTGTCTCTGACTGTTCAGTCCCCTGCATGGGACACAGGTGTCCAGACCCTCTGTTGTGCAAAGTGTTGGCAGGTCATGGCCTCTTGCTTCGGGTTCCACCACCTAGAGCTCACCCTGCAGCTCACACTGCAGCTGCTCTCTCAGCTTTTTGCACTGAATGTATTCCTCAACATTTACCACATTAATTTCTTTAACCAAGAGAGAATTGCTCCTTATCTATACTCTCTGTTATTTCCAGCTATGTCTATTTTCAGAAAGCTTATCAGTGCCTCTCCCATACAGAGTCAGCAGGAGGCAGCAAAAACCAGAACAGAATTGCAGGGTTGGAGGCAACTTTTGCCATCAAAATAGGTGTTAAGGAGCTTGCCAGAGTGTGTGCTAATGAAACGAAGCTATAAGCAGCAAAGAAGGCAGAACAGTCTACCATGTTCTCTTACAGCAACACTTACTGAAATAACATAAACGACTGTTTACTAGAGAGAATGACAGCTTTTTTTCCCTTGTAGAAATGTTTGTATGTGAAACTTATGTGCATATGAAAGCTTTTATATTTATGTGCATATGAAAGCTTTTATATTTACATGTAAATGGGGAAATAATGCAAACTCTAGACTTTTAACTGCATTAAACTATCCTGTACTGATACAGTTAGTTCACAATTTTTTGCTTAACTTTTGTTGAATTCTAATTCAAATTATCCAAGAAAATAAGCCATCCTTGCTTTAGTCATTACATTCTGTCTATATGCTTTATCAGTTCCCTCAAAAAGTGAATTTTGAGTTCCTATGTCTTTAGTTAAAATGTCTGTTACACCCTGAATATTTCATCAGTTCATCAGTGAGGTTGTATAATACTTCTCTAAAGACTGAAGTAGTAATTATGTGTTCTAGGAAAGGCACTTTGGTGGATAGCAAAACAGGAACAGGAGCAGGTAAATATTATAGGCAGGGATGATGTTTTTAATTGTTCTAAACTTGGTCAGTATTGTCTTTTTTAAAAAATTCTGTTTTCACTTATACATATCTTTGTCAAACAGAGGCTGTTGGGGCTTAACTTTTCTCTTCAGGAGTCTGCCTTGGATTTATTTATTCTTGTTTAACTATTATTAAAATGAAATTACTGTTTATTCATCTCATTTGAGAGAGCCACAACAAAAATCCAGTTCTCTGAATTAAAAAAGAGAACAAAAAAAATCCCCACCACCAAAAAAAACCCAAAAACAACAAAACAAAACCAACCAACCAAATAAAACTACCTTTCTCATGAGAATGTAATTAGCACCACTTTCAAAACTTGTATTTGTTGCAAAAGTGACCTTTATGTCAACAATATGCATTTTGCTCTTCAATCATCTACTAAAAATTGCCAAATGGGATGCTTTTGAGAAAGAATAATTTCAAGGTGATTTAAAGAGCCATGTTTTAGCAAGTACATCCCAAATACATGCTGCATTTAACAAAACCCAAGACTTGGAAGTGTGCCATCCCTGCACTCTCCACTTCCAGAGACTAATTAATCTCCAGGTTTAGGTGTTGAACTGAGAACTGGTCTTTCCTACAGGACCACCTACTCTGGTGGGGAAAAAAAAAAAAAAAAAGCCTAAACACTGTTCAACAACAGTGACAACTCTTGTGTTACCAACATTGTTTTGGTCCCAAGTATGAAACATAGCATGATATGGGCTGCTCTGAACAAAACTACGATGTAATACCTACTCTAAGGCAAGGAACAATAGCAGAATAAGAATTGAAACACTGAAAACCAGAAAAAAAAATATAGCAAACCTGACTGAAATTCAGGGCATGTTCTGCTTTTCATAACAACAGTGACGTGGGATAAAAACTCTGTCTGTCCAAGAAATCTCATCCTCTGTCATAAGAAAGCCCAACTTACACATTAGCACTTCTGTTTGAGGATTAGGCCAGAAATGACTATCATTAATTGTATTTTAAGTGCTTTTGAACATTCATCCCCATATTCTATATTCCGTAGATACAACAGGGTAAGACTGAAGCAGCTGGCATTGCTTTATGTTATATTTTCAATCTCAACATGCGTGCCTTTCGTTTTAGCCTCTGCTGATGCATTTGCAGACTACTGAAAACACATCCTGGTAGAAGTGAGAAAGGAATGTGACTTCTCAGCACGAATGCGATTCCCATGTGACTTCAAAAACATGAAGGAAAAGCTGATATGGCAATAAAAAGTAGCTTCTTGAATAAAATATATGCCACATGAAATGTCGGCTTAGAGAAACCATACTGTTTTGCTCTTGTTAATTTGATAATTCACTGATTTTATAGCTCCTCTAGCAGAGACACTGAGCATCAGAGCTCAGTTCAAAAGCATTAAGCTAGAGAGGATATGGGTACTTTTTTGACATATATCTTTTGCTTATGCAGAAAAACTTCTTTCATGTTAAAGGCCTGAAGCAGAAAATATTGTGACCATGAGGTGACAGAAATCAAACAAATGCTTGTATTAGCAGAGTAATGAGAACTTTGAGATATAATTATAGATAGATAGATAGATAGATAGATAGATAGATAGATAGATAGAGAGAGAGAGAGAGAGAGAGATAGAGAGATAGATTAGATAGATAGATGAAAACTTTTCAGAATGAAATATTTTTAATTTAAATATTTGAATATTTTTTATATTTTTAATCATGTGTATTAAAACTTAAATTACTTTTATATAGATCAACTTGATATTGTCACTCTTACCTGAGTTAAGATGGATTGTATGATAGAAGTATACATATGAGCCAGAGCACCACACTTACAATCCCTACTTTTTCAATTACACTGACAAAATCCAGCAAATTCAGTCAGGTATTTTGGGATTCTTCTGGATATTTCTTTCTATTCATGTTTTTTAAAATAGGCAGTTGAGTAATGATTTTTTTTTTTTTAAGAACAACTTGCTCTATCAGTTTCAGTGAGGGGACACATCAGGTTGATGTGTCACTGATGATCTCTCTACCAATTAGTCCTTTCTGTTCAAAAGTAAGCCAATGTATTTATTTCCATTTTAGTTTCTACTTGTTTTGTTTGTTCCAATTAAAAAAATATTTCAAGCTCTTAAATGCACATTACTGAGGAAATTGATACGTGGTTCAAGGGCTGTATACATTTTTTACTTCCCTTTTTCCAAGTGAAGAAGGAGTAGTGGACACAAACTGCTCTGAAGCTGATAAATTAGCTGTCACCTAACAAAACTTCCCTGTTCCAAACATATCTGACACTGGCACTTGGCTGTTCTGCTCAGAAGAGCTGCAGGAATAAATACATTCCAGAGTGACAGGCTAACAACTGAAAGCGAGGTGCTATGCCAGTACAGCTGAAATTATTTTCGTGTTTTGTAATGTACGGAACAAATTCTGGAAAAAGAAAATAGTCCAAGACTTTCTATCAAACTCAAGATATTCTCCCACAATGAGGATTTAGAAAACCAGGATCTCAATACATATACAGGTGCAATATTAGCCTCTGTGGAAAGTGGAAATCTCTTTGCAAGAGATGGGAAGTCTCTGATTCTTTCAAAAGACTTGACAGTCAGGGTATCTATATTCTGCAGCATGCTTTTGCTGCATAGACCAGTGTCATACTGCTTTCTTTAACTAAAATTATTTTCATTTTTTTTATGTCCTAGAAATCTGAATTCACCCACTCACAAGTTCTGAATGCCTTCATAGTTTACATACATTATTTGAATGCACTGAGACTTCATTTTGCCAACCTATTTACTGCCCACATCTATATTTTTTAACAGAACTGTGCACAAGAGTTAAACCAAGGAAACTATATAAAAGTATTAAAGTCTATATTTAAACTTTGTATGAATAGTTAATTTATACAGAATAATTGCTAAAAGCAGGTTGCTTATTTTTAAGTCTTTGACTTTGAAAATAACAGAATTGAATGGCAATTTAGCCTACAGTACGAACATTCACTTTGAATAATCAGTAATGTCTATAATTGTAAATGAAAATTATTTAATGGCAGTTTCAGCTTCCTAGTTGGATAACAATTCATTTTAACCATCCATAATTCAATCAGATTACATCTTGTTTTACATATTTTAATAGATGCTTCCTTCTGGTTATTTTACAAATTATATATGCAAATGATGTATTAAATAATTGATGAAGCACCTTGTTTTGCTTGTAGCTACAAGTGATGTTTTTCTTCACAAATATATTTAGGCAGTAGTTCTTTTCACAGCAAGATTTTTGCATAGTATTTTAAAAGATATTTAAACTCCTGCTGTGATGAGGGCTTATTTAGAAACACCAAGTATAATCTTGTAACCTGATTTATGAAGCAATTTATACAATATAGTGAAATAGCATTGTTGAAGAATTTCATTGCATAGGGATACTCACCGTCTCTGAAGATCCAAAACTCTTTAACTCTTGGGCAACTCTGTATTATTACATTCTATGATAGGGAAATATATATCAAGCTAATTAGCCTTCCTGTTTTATTAATGCTTTATAAAACTGTTAGAGGTTAATGCCGAAGTTATTTTTTCCTACTGCCCATTTTCATCCTATAATACTCAGTAAAAGGGGAAATAGAGTCGTTAATCTCTTACTAGACATATGGTAAATGGTGTAATGGAATATTATGTATTATGCATTATTTATAATTGTGTATATATATATGTGTGTATGTAGTTACATAGACATAAAGAACAAGGATATGTTTAATATTAAATATTTCAGAATCCATCCCTTAACCCATTGTATAAAGGTGCCAGTGTTTTAAATATTACTTCCCTCTCTTTATTTTTAACTGAACATTTATCACATGCTCAATATTTCTGTAAAAAGAACTTTTAGAATAAAAATGGATATTTGCAGACATTCTAGGCCCACAAAATCTTAGATATTTAAGCCTTTTGTCTCCTTACTTCATAATTATTACATTAAGTTATAAACTTTCTTTCTTTTGCAGATATGCACAATATAATTGCAAACTTGAAAAATACTTTCCTTCTCAAGCTGTGAGATTTGAATGAATGAAAAATAGCTTTCATGTTTGAAAAGGCCAGAGAGCTCATGACACTGTGTAGGCACTTAAGAAGTTTCTGATGGGGCACTGACAAGTGAGAATTATTCCAGCACCTGTAAATTAATGTAACACAATACAACACACAAGCAGAGTAACTTCCTCTGCAAACACTGAGACAAATCCTATAGAAACTAATGAAAAAGAGGCACCTACATTCTGATCTTAGCACACAACAGTCTTTCTCTGAAGAATCTCAATCTTAAATGTAGGTATTTCAAGGGTCTTCATTTTCCTTATGAGATAAGGGATATCATCATCATGGCTAGACTTCGTGAAGGAAGATTTGCGAGGGCTCTACCCACACTTGCTACAAGCACGCTGGTGGCTAAAAAGGCCAATGTGAGATAGGCAAGTCCGATCACAAAAGGCACAGCAGCACCTTATCACCTGCCATTTCGTCCCTCACCCTCACTACAGGGTTTTGCAATTGTGGGAGAAACCCTAGAGCCTGCGCAATGGATTTTTTAGGTGAGGCACAGCGTGTGCAGAACTGGCCCCACCCTTTACTCCTAAGGTTCATCTGCCCTGGCCAAGCAAGCTTGGACGGTGACAGCAAAGTCCTCAGGATGTAGGTCTGGTTTGAGTATCCTTCTCTTAGATGGATGGCCTTACAGCGAGCTCCATCTGCCTGGGTTTGAAGTTAGAGTTGTCCTTCTCCTAGGATGGTTGCCGAGGGGCTAGTGAGCCCATCCTGCCCGTGGACACACTTTGTCTGACCCTTCAGTTGAGACCTGACTAGCATGGAAGACCCTACCAGAGGCATGTACCACCGCCAGCACAGCTTGCAACCTCATAAGGGCACACAAGCTTTTCCCCTGCAACAAGGTGGTGTCCATGGAGAAGACAAGATAAGGGATATATCCACCACTAAACACAGAAGATGCTGAACAGGTGCTCGCTGAAGATCAGAGAAGAGCTGCAGATGAATCCTGTCACTTTTCATTCCTGTGTTGCAATGCTTCATCAAGACCCCACGAAACAGGAATCTTTGAAAGGCAGTGGTATTTGTAAAACGAAATCCTAAGTTCCACAATTAGGAATTTCTCTTTTTAAAAAGCAGATAACACTATAAAATGCAATGCTAGTGCATTCCCCTTACAAAAATACTAAAGTTATGTCTCTTGATATGCTGTTGTTATTTTCTTATCCTTTTGCTTTTCTGCTTTTTTTTAATTTTTTTTTTTTTAAATTTATGGTAAACTGATTACCTGAGTGCCAAAACAGGGCAAACAACACTCCAAAGTCTTGTTCAAAACACTTGCAGACAGTACTGTGTGACCCAGAATAAAAGCCTGAAAGATGCCAACATTTCTCCATTTGCTTTACTTGTTTTAGCTGGTAGTGAGGCCAATTAAAGAGAAAGATTTATGTTACATTTATTTCTCCAATGCTCCAATGCTTTTAAATTTGTACTTCTTGAAGGGGCACAGGCCTGTGGAATTTCTGCAGAATATGTCTACTTTCTAACAGAATTTTTTTTTCTCCTTTTTTTTTTTTAATTTCTAAGGTAACTGTTTGCATTTTGGTACCATCCTTCCTTTTTTTTTCTTTTTAAAATATAGTTTCACGTAATATTTTAAATAATCACAGCAAAACACAGACACATATTGATAGCACATAAGCACACAGTATCCAAACCTAGGATCTTTTGATACACAACTGCCCATAATGACTTGAGTGGTTTGGTTTGCATCATGTTTATTGGTGACCATGAATGCAAAGTCTCTTAAATTAATGAAGGCTAAAGTATGAGATGCTATATTTCATTAGTGTAAACTAATGTAGATTAGAGCATAAGTTTATAGAGCAAGAGAGATTTGATGTTGTACAGTTGGGTTTTGGGTTTTGGTTTTTTTGTTTGTTTTTTTTTTTTTAAATTTGAGGCTGAAAACTGTCAGAGCAATGAATATTTAACACTACCTTTTGACCATGATTTGATCCTGACACAGCACATGATAGACTGTGAAAATTCAAATTCAATAAAAAATGGGTTTTTATAGGAGAAGATTCAACACAGTACAAGCACAACAGAAAAAAACAAAAAAGGAATTTTTGGTGGAATTTTTTTCCATTACATTTAAAAAAATATTATGAAATTAGTAGGATTTTATTAATTCTAAAAGAATTTAGGGAAAAGATGCTAAAAATAGTTAAATAATAAAATATTTTTGAGAAACAATGAATAAGACAATTTAACTACTAAACATAATAAGCAGAAATTTATATTATGTCAAGCTATAGATTTCATTACCAAAAGGTAGTAATTAGCAACAGTTTTTCCTTTTGTATCTGCGATTTGAGATGACCCTCAGCAGTTGTCATACCAGTTAAGTTCATTGTACATTGGTTTGTAACCCATTTCTAAGTATGGATCTTCTCAAAATGTAAAAGTTCTTAAATTTGTTCTTTTATAGGATATGAGAACAAATCAGTCAGAAAATTGGGCTACTAAATATAACTATTTAGTCCAATATTGTCCTTCTTAGAGAAATACTCTTCATGAATTGTAGAACAAAATTTTACTAGTCATCATTTTGCATCTGTCAAAGAAAATTTACCAGTAGCCAAATGTCAAGAAGATGAAAGTGCCAGTTTATTTGTAATGTGAGCAATGTATTGATAAGCAATAAACTTATATCTTAAATTTTACATTGCAATGTCCTAAGCCATTTGTGTCAGTTACCCAACAAGAAAATTAATAATGACCGCTGTCATACTTTCTTTCTTACACAGAATTAGCAAAGAAATCCTGTTTTGGTATTAATCACTATAGTTTCAACAGCATGTGTCGTTAATTCAATGTAATATGCTGCAATCAATTAATACTTTCTCTGTTAACTTATTTGTTCTTTGGCTCTACATCACAGAAATAATTGTTGTAAAGTAGTTTTTTTTATCATCTTCAGGGTGAAAAACTATTTAGATAAAGTCTGCAACTCAACTTTCAGCAGATGCATTAATCTTACACTAGAATCATTCAAAACATTTAACATGCATTTGTCTGGTATTCTAAAATGCATTTTCAAATAATACAACAGAAGCCTAAATTTGTTTTCATGAAGTACAAGAGGCTTTTATTCAATGAATACTCTAATTTCTCTTCCTTTGTAAAACCCAGTAGTTCACAGACCACTTTGCAAAATGACATTGTTGCTCACTATTAAGTAATTACCACGAAATGTTAACATGGTAATGTAAATATGAAATATATTAAGTTATATACAATATGAATGCCATATTTTAAAAGAATCACTCAGACTTTGTCTTTTAATCTTGCTATATCACAATGTAGACATTCCCTGCGGTTTGCTGCATCATGTAGGGAGCCGCTCTCCATGCTCTATTTTGACAAGAGCAAACTCAGGCAATCAGCTCTCCCAGGCACTTCATATTCATTGCTGCCTTCCCCTCCCAGCATTACTGTACTGGCAGATTTGCACACACCACATAAACTGTATAAGCACTTCCATTTTCACCTGATATGATGTCTCTCACCTCATTGAACTTCCTTGGCATTTACTGTGAGGTTGATGCATTCCTGTGCTCTGTCCTCAGGTGAGGAGGCCTGGACGTGTGAGGCTGCCCTGCCGCTGCAGCACACGGGCTGAGTGCATTAAGGACTGCTGGGGCAGCCTGCTTTCTTGATCCTCTGCTGCGCTGGGGTCACACAGGGCCCAAAGACTTGCAGAGGTGCTGAGCAGCAACTCTGCAGTTATGGACCTGCCTTCACAACATTCTGTGAACAGGTGTCCTGAAGACATGTACTCAACTGTTACCCTTTGCATGTGGCAGTAATTGCCTGGCATGTCTAAGAGGATAGACTTGAAGTTTCTTCTTCTTGACTAGAAAATGGGCGTCTTATAAAGACTACAGGTGCCCAATGATGGTCTGTCCTTGGGGCTCACTTCATTGGCTTCTCTTGGACACACAGGATGCCTCTTGTACAATATCTCTGCTGTACACGTAATACTCAGATGTTTAGAGATGACAATCACCCTCTGACAGAGGTGCTGGGTGCAAATATTGCCATGAAAACATTCATATGAGAGCCAGCAACCAAAATAATATTTTTATTTACTCAATCACAATGCAAACTACAGTCATGTAGTTTTAGAAAAGGCCAAAATCTCTAGGAACACACAGCCTGCAGGCTTATCCCATGACAGAATGAGAGTGAGTGATGATAGCAAAAGGGATCAAGTAACTTCCCTTGGGAATATACCATATATATCAGAATGATAACAAAACTGGGTAGATTAAACCTTCAACTGGACATCAACAGATGTAATTGGATTGGCCTTCCCTAAGCAGTTTCATAAACTACAACCCTCTCTTTCTCCTCTGAGAGGTCAGAGAAATATGCTGACTGGATCTGGCCACTGTTTGGGGCAGCTTGAGAACCTAGAGCCATGAGAACTGCCTGTCCATGTGCTTTCTCCCAGTTTATTCTTTCCAACCTTTGCCAAGATATGGACAAACCAGGACCATATTTAAGTTCAATTAACTTTCCCATCCTTTTCCCATTTTCTTGCATAAATTAATCATGATTCAGCTGTATCTGGCTCACTGCTAAAGGGTACTGGTTGGCAGGAGTATAATAACTTCATATATTTCCTTCAGCTGTACCAAAAAAGGAAAAAAAACCCAACTAAACAACAATAAAACAAACAAAAAAGCAAACTCATACAAACCAACACTTCCCCCCTCCTCAACAAACAAAAACAAAAAAACCCACCACGCAACAAAAATCTATTGTTTCCCTGGGGAATGACACAATATATAATGACTTTTTTTTCCAATAGTAAATCTACCAAGGTACTGAGGTACCTCCCAAAGCAATGCTTTTCTACCTAACTCTTTATAAAGGATGGCAGAGCAGCTGAAAGAAAGCTTCCAGAAATCCAGGCAGGCCCAGGAGGAGGAGAGTGAGCTATGACTGTACACGACCAAAATACTGAAATACTCTTCTGCATTCCGCAAAGAATTGTCAGTAACATTATTATCATTGGTAACATTTTTTACCTAAATCCTAACAGAGTTGTGCCACTGTGAAATGCTTTCTGCAGCTGCTCTCAGGTTCTGCTTGGGAGGAAGAACTGTTGCAAAGCTGCGGGTCTTGGGATGCATAGGGCATGCTCTCACAGCATTTGCCATCATGGTATTTGCATTCCATTTACCCCCCATAGATCAAAAGCCAAAAGTGAGCTTTCTGCTTTATACAGAGAGAGTATTAAAAAGGTCTTGGGGTGGTGAGGGGTGTTAGTATTTAATTATCTTTTTATTGGAGATTTGCTAATTGGCATAAAATAATAATATTCACTCTTAGCAGTTCTCTGTAGTCAAATTCCCAATTACCTTTTCTGTCTATATAATTACTAGCAAGAAAAATGGCTAAATATTAAAGGCTTACATCAGACAGAGTAGCAAAATACACTTGAATCCAACTGTATTTAAATATTACAATTTTTTATAAGTTTCATACATGTGAAAGCAATGGTAATAATAATGCACTTCTTAAATTTATGTCAAGGCAAAACACAAAGAAAAATAAAAGGCAATTTACAGTTCAAGTAAACAGCAGACTGCCTTATAATAATTTCTTCTATAGCCTGTCTTACTTCCACTTTCTGTAATTACATGTGGTATTTGACAGCATGTGATCTGAGAGTGTAAGCAGAGATCACACAGCTCCCAGAAGTAACTCATAAATAATGAAATAATCACCCATTCAGATAGAAACACCAAAGAGATGGATCAACTTTTTTTGCTACACCTGGCATAAAAAGTTCCTTTTGAGTGCCACACAATCAACGTGCAATATTTAAAGTAGAAAATTGTCATGCCTCTTTTGTTCCAGGGAGCATATCAAAACACTCACTTTGCATTAAACAATGCACTGCAGAAACACAGAGACAAGATCATATCCCCTAGACACCAGCCTTCAAGACACTCATTCTCTCTGTACTTGCAGAATAGCACACGAGGCAAACACAACCTAGGTTTCATTCCATTGAGTTCAGTGTTATTTCATGAGGAATTAATACATTTTAGTCATTATATTTACACATTGCATTCTGGGTGAACAATAGTCCACCCTCTGTCTTTCTCTGTTTTTTTGGTTGTTTTTTTTTTTTTTCTGGGAGGGGGTGAGCTGCTAAGAGGCTCAGCTTTCAAAATTTAAAAATACCTTCTTTTTCTTGTTTTAAGACTGACCTAATTAATAGAGAAAGAAGTCTTAGGATATTACTCAACTTGCCATTCAGGAAAAGTGATGTCCAAAAAACCTAGGAAACTCATAGTCCCATAGATAGCATCTTGATTTAGGCCTTACACTATATATGGGGAAACAGATGTCATTCTAGAGTGCACTAGGCATGCAGTGATGGGAAGGTCATGCTGTGATCTCTATCTTCTTCAGAGGCTGGAAATTACACCACTTCTTAACAATTGCTGTGCAAGACTGGAAAGAGGCAGTCATCAGGACATAGGAGAGGGAAGAATTAGAGCTATGATATTAACTGAGGTGAAGAAAAAAGATCAAAAAGTATAAACTTAGATATAGAAAATTCTAGGATACCTTCACCATCCCCAGTACTGAAGTCTACGTGGCACCATTCTGCTTGAATTTCCTAATTTGCCTTGCATCTCTGAATTCTAACAATATCCCAACATATAAAAATATTGTGCTATATAAAATGCAGCTGTTTTTCTACCTACTGTATTTTTCAGACATTACACCAACCATATTCTGCTTTCTACACTCTGAGGGTTACCAGTGGAGTTCTAATAAAAGGACAATTGAAAGTATAATAACCATTTCAGGACCATAGCTTCCCAACAGCTCTCTCCTTGATTTATATATTTAAAAGGACTCAAGAAGACATAAGCAGTCACTAAAAATAAGGGTATAAGCAACTTACAGACAGAGTTTTTGTGGTTACTGTCTTTGCTGGGTAACATCTTGACTCCTCTTGATTTCAGTTCAATCGCTTTTTTCACTGAGAAAACAAGCAAACAAAGAAAAGGTAATTCATTATTAAATTTCATAAAAAAAGACATATAGTGGCAAAATCACACATTGTAATAACACAAAGCTACACAGGACTCCTACAGCAGAATGAAATAACTGCAGCTTCTGTGATAATCCAAATAAATTTTTACAAAAATACAACCATTTATTGTGTTTCAGATGTCCTTTTTAAACAGACATTATCAGGATTGATGTATTTTAAATTCAAGTTTCCTTGTGTTCAAAGAAAAGAAAATCCATGTATGGGTTTCGTATGTTTGCCACTGCATACGACAAAGTCTTAAACATTTTTAAAACTTATTTCTTACATAAAAGGTACAGAACATTATCTATTCATATTTGAGGATCACAAGCTTTAAATGTGATATTCACATCTCCTTTTATTTGACTCACTCTTCAGCAGTAGACATGTTTTAGTTCAGTTTCCTGAGGAGATTATCAGAGTGTGTTACATTAGTTGACTTACCTAACCCCTCTTGAATCTACAGGGCAATTTCAATTGAATTAGAAAGAAGAGAGTAAGAGCTCTCAAAGGGACAAAGTTTTGTGAGACAGAACTTATGCATGAGAGGTTTAATATCTTTTTCCTCTGTTTAGTCAGCTGAATGGCTGATGAACTCCCAGCCTATCCCTACTAAATAGTTAGGGCACCCTAGAAGGGATCAGGAGCCAAGTAGGAAGAGACATGAGAAGACATTAGTGCAGTTATACATTAAGAAACACACAGGGTAGAATTTTAAATGTAATGGTTAGAGGAAAAGGTAAAAATACAGGATGCCTTCCCAGGATATTAATTAGTTCTGTGTCTTGGGAGCAAATTGATCAATGGAAAGTAAAGTCAGATGTCGAAAATAATTGTGGAATGGGCCTGGACAATTCAAAATTATTGTGCAAAAAAACACCAAACAAATCACAAAAAACCAAAAAAACATAGCAAAATGTGACTGACTTTGTGTATCAGAATGCTAAAGACATCACGATGCATGCCAGTAAAAAAAATAAAACACAAAAATCAGCAATCCTTCCCTGATTCATATTTAATAATTTTTTTTCCTCTAGATCTTGCAGTGGTTAGTAATTTTAAAATGCAGTCATTGATCTAAGATACAAACAGAAATAAGAAATCAATTTAAACATTTCTTAAATGGCAGTAATTTGTACCTCATAGTATATAAATACAAAAATTAATATTACAGAATGTCAGTTATCTTTTTGTCAATAAATGGTATAAATTTTGATTACCATACTACACATTGATTTATTTGTATTCAAAGATTTCTAAGAAATGAAGTGGTAGAAACAGCAGGTTAATATGTCTTTAAATTGCATTACAAATCATGACTCCCTTCTATTTATTTCTACATTGGACTTCTGATGCTTTTGCAACCTCAGAGTGAGGTTGTCTTTTCTTAACTGCTGAAATTGGTTTTCTTAGGATTACTTTTTAGACTTAAGTACTAAAATTTCAACCAAGTACCACCTTATGTTCTGGTATTATTAACAGACTGAATAACCAGACTGTTAAAATTATTCCATATTTAATGGGAAATGAACAACACAACTCTAGTAATGAATATTTAGGATATTGTCTGGATTGTAATCCCTCTTCCAGCATTAATTTCTCAATTTATAGATATATGTGCCATTTAAAATATGTGAGCAGTTCTTAGAGGATTTAAAACGCATACATTCATGAATGAGTGGCAAAACCACAGAGTTATCATGCAGTGGACAGAGAATAGAACTCTCCTTCTCTTTGTCCTGTGACACTATTTTAGGGTAAAAATGACAACTCCTCGTGACAATTCACTCTTAAATGTATTAGACATATTTGAAGCACACTCCTCATGAATGAGGAAAAATTATACCTACCAGCTGTATTTGAAATACAGAGAACACAAACTGAACCAAGAGGTTTTGACTTGATATATGACAAACTTTTTGAGTGTCACACATTGAAACCGATCCTGCAGTTTCTATCCTTGGATTTTTACACGTCTCTGAAGAATATTAGATAGGGGATTCACAATACTTAAGATCAGTCATCTAAAATATATGTTTTATGAAGAGAAATACCTAACTCAAAGGGGCAATTCATCCCCTTCTAAGACAGACACAAAGAATTCTCCTACACAGATGCCTTTTCCTGTCCATAAAATATAGCAGAACACTTGCTCAAGCTACATTTTAGATGGTAACAGGTGAAATGAACTTTTATGCCTGGAGAACTTTAACAGCCAAATGTAGGTATCTGTGAGACATATGGATCCATGAGTTTAAATGGGATACTTTGATATATAAATACCTAACTTTTGCCTCATTATGCACGTAACCTATATAGTTGGTTTTTTTCTGTATTTCAAAAGGTATTAAGCAAGCATAATATTGAAAATAAAACTGTTAAACCTCTGAGAAAGAAACAGAGACTTCTGCACATTATGGTTTGAGGGAACCGGATCAAATTCTTCTGTAAATATCAGAAATACTCTAAATTGCACTTTTTATAACCATTCAAATACCATTTGAATACCTTTTCTGAGACACTTCCTCATTTCTCTTTCACTAAAAAAGGTTCTCCTGATTTCAAAGATGATTCACCATTTAGCAACAGAAAAAGAGGAAGGGGTTTACATTAATAATGTCAGAAATGAACAGCACTTTCCACCTTTTAAGCGATTACTTTTTAAAATTTGCACAGCTTTCTGCCATCTTCACTTAGGCATTCAGTTAAGTTTACTGAATTAACCTTTTCTGTTAACCACAACTTCAGGGGTCATTGAGATAAGTTCCTTATTCAAGGAGGAGGGCAGAGCTGAGTACTGAAGTCCAAGACAGTCTTAATAGCCTACTGGAAAACACTGATGAAATTCCTTACACTTTTGCTATAGCTAAAATAAACTTGGCTAAGAAAAGATTTAGAGGAGCATTGCTCATGTTCAAAATAAACTCTGATGTCTTATGAATATAAAAATCTATTAATCAGCATATTTTCATTAAGGGAGAATGCAATAATCCTTATTTTACCATCCAAATATACATATTTTCTTTCTTTGTCTTAGAGAACTGGAAATATAAAAATGTTTGTAAAAGTCTTATCTCCCTAATGTGAATGTTTAGAAATAATGCACCATAAGTGCACCTTAAAATGTTAAAAGAGTCTCAAATTTGCTATTTTTGAAAGTGAAAACAGTAATTGGCAGTATCACCTTTATTTCCTGGATTCTTGAGGCACATCGGTATACCATGCTTTCCCTACATTCCTACCTCTCTAATTCAAAAGGAAATTTTTCTCCATTTTATTATTCTTATGTTCATTTCTGAGAGAGTGGAACTCACAGAATTGCTCTACTGCCGTTGCCATTGTAAAAGCATATTATGCACAGCAGCTCATTACAGCATGGATGATTTCCTACAATTCATACAACAGTGATTTCTTTTTTAAAAAAATTAAGTTTATTTTCCACAGTTTTGGTTCCCAGGATGGTTCTTCGAAAATTGTCCTACCAACTTCTGGTATACTCCAAATTGCTCGAGAAAATGAAACCTGAAGGCTTTCTTTTTCACAATAGTTTTAAATACAATTTTTAAATACATAAGTCTAAATTAAAGCATGAAACAGTTGTCTTTCTAATATTCTCTGCACATGCATATTTCACAGGTGCCAATAACTGTAAAAAGTACAAAGTAATAGAAAAACAAGCTCTGGGTATATAAGCAGCTCTGGAAGCACTACCCAAATAATTTATGACTATTAACCAAAAGACCTGTATACAAATTGTTAACCCTGTAGAATCTATTTCTACCCAAAATTAAAGTTGATAAATTAAATCTCTGTCTCTGGTGGCTTGATTCTTCATGAGTCCAATGACATGATTTAAGCACTACATGATATTTTGGAGCTGATCTTTCATCTGGGTTTTTGTTTGACTTGAAGAAGATAGGACAATCCAATATTTTGTTTCTAACAAAGTCTATATTCAGTTTGAAAACAGTGCCAGCCTATCTAAATTCTACACAAATTTTTGAGAAAATTCAATATGTTTATAATTTTTATCTGACACAGGACGGTGCTTTTAAATTAGCCACTAATTATAAACAGGAGGATTTTGCAAGCTAACAATTTATTTATTTTTTTTTAATATATGCAAGTTTTTCAAGTATAATTTCCAGGGAAGAAAAATAATTTTCTGTGAATTCAATTCATACATTATGTACTAATTCTTATTACAGTTTATTGTGTTCTTGAATTCTATGAAGCAACTAATTCTTAGATGAAGTTATATTTCAAAATACACTGAGAGAGGTTCTGTGGAGTGCTGGCAGCTCTGTGTCCTCTCACATGTAGGAGAGAGTTTTGGTTTTCTCAGGAAATGTTGCCTGCTTGGGCAGGCCTGCCTATATAATCGGTTTGTTTTTTCTTCCGTCATTGCATAAGTTTGTGCTAATTCAAAGAAAATACTAAACAAAGATTAAAAAAAAGAAAAACTAAAACTAATTAACAAAAAAGTTTAAAGAAAACTATAATAAACAATTACACCTACTTCCTATACATCCATAAATTGCCACTCAAATGAAAAATTAACTGGGAAAAAAAAAAATTTCAAATTATCCAAAGACATTTCTCTAAAATAAGTAAAATTCACATAACTTACAGACTTTGTCTACAGAAAGGGAAATTTTGCTTACATGAGAAAAAAAAAAACACTACATTTTAACAGTAACAGTGATGAAGTCCTGGAATAAATTTCCCAGTGAAGCTATGGAATGTTAGTCATCAAAACTTCTGAAGAACATGTTAAAGGTCCAAAAATAACAGTCAAACATGTTTTGCCTCCTCTTCACTACAGGGTTAGGTTAGCTTAACAAGATAGGTTTTTTAAACCTATGTTCTATTATTTCATAATAGTAATCAATAACCAAAAGTCATCTGGCTGAGAAATAATAAGTGGCTAAGACATTGGTGGGTTTTTCTAGGAATGCTATCATACGAAATTATTTCATTACATCTACATTTAACCGCATGTGTGCAAGCAGGTAAATGTTGTGCGGTACACAACTCATATCAAAGTCAGATAATATACAATAAGCATGGCTTGTGCTAATTACAAAGTGTTATATTTGAACTAATTTGACCTCTTTTAGTTCTAATATAGTTATACTTTGAGAATACTCTTATGTGATTCCATAACAACAGGAGTAACACTTTCTTTTTGTTCCTAGCACATTTGCTCTAACAGTCTTTGTGCATGTCTTAACTGACATAATACATTTTTCCCCAATTACCCAAATAGTTTTTTCTTGTCATTTTTTCTTCCTGCATGAAATAATGTCCAAGACCTCAAATAGTGGCTACGTCTCAAAGCTAAAATATTCTGACATCATCTGCTGGTACTTCCTTAAGCTGCTCTGCTGCTGCTCTGCTGAGTTCAGCTCTTGGCTGCCTTTCACTGCAGCTTTTTCCCAAGTACAGATACGTGAAGGTGAAGAGGAATAGCATATTGCCCAGTGTCTGGTGATCACAAGAAGCACCTTTCCTGTCCAGCCTTAAGCTCTGTGTCACCATAAGGAATACATATATATATATATATCTTTGAACAATTCTCTGGTTTTCTTACAGTACAGAAAAAAAAAATCTCCATTTTTTTTATGTATGAGAGATATCTATTAAAAAGACTGACATTTTGCTTTAAATATTTTGCAGAATTCGATAAGAAACTGTGATCTGCTTGCAATAACATTCATAGGATTATTCTTGAAGGAAATTTACAAATTTATCTTAGTACAAGTCAGAATTCATCAATTTCCTTTTTCTTTAGTTTCAGTGCTCAGATTTTCTTCAAGTTGAGTAATCTTGTTACAAAACAAAGTATTTTCTTAATTCAGATTGAAGAGTCCAATCAAGTGCCCTGTTTGCTTTGCCCTAGTGCTTAATCTTTCTGTGTTCTCCTCCAAAGACACAACTACCATTTTTTGGCCCTGGAAGAAATAATCTACATTTTCACATTTGGCAGCATGAGTAATGTCTCTGCATTCTGCTTATAGATCAAACATTTCTTTGTTATTACTCAGAGTCATGTGGGACCAGTAAACATATTTCTAGGTCTTATTCTGTTTCTTCTTTCTAAAAGTGTAGTATTTATGAGAATAAGAAAAAACCCAACCATTCTCAAACTTACCATTCACTTGAGTTTATGAAGGGAATTCTATAATAACTTTTTTTTTATAAGACAAGGTCCCAGACTCAATAACCTAGGAGGATGCTTGTTAAGTTTCTTCTCAGCTACCCACTTGACTTTTTCAGAGGCATCACAATTTTCTGTAGGATCTCTAGTTTAAACCAACAGATTGGAATAGTCCAACCCCTTGCTGTTTCTGTATGCCCCGCCTGAAGTATTCCGTCCAATAAACTATCCTAGTGTTTCTCTCACTGACAGCTTTCAAAATCTTCTCTACTAATCAATATTATAACTCCAGAGAGCTTCACAGTAGGCATAGACATTTCTACTACATGGCTATGTGTAAAAGCTGTAGGTTCATGATCAGTTGGCTTCCTTGTTTCATCAATTCAGCAAAGCACTGCCTGCCGCTATCATATCTTCCACCTGCTCCCTGTGTTGGAAATCTCTGCATGCAGTATTAGCGAATAAATGGTACAGCCCCAAGATAAATTAGTGTCACAATAGATTTTTACACACATCTTTCCCATTCTATGTGTATAAGCTGACACAGGATCTGCAAGTTTAAAAAGAAACACAGCCATTTGTTTTCCATTAACCTTTTTCTATGTCACTTAGCTGGGCCCTTGCCCTGATGGACTGCCATTGCTACTTTGGGCTTTCGGTGTATGATATATCATAATAAAACCAGTGCAGCAGGCATCAAATATTCAATGACTGCAGATATCCTCCATAGTTCTGCAAAATAATATCAACACAATTTGCTCTATGAATACACCATTGCAGAACACTCTGAGTAGCAGTTGGTAGAACTGTCTCTAAAAATAAATCATAAAATGAGATCCACTCAGTTCCTTGTTTGAATGTACCTTCAACTATAGCCTACTGAATAGTTTTAGGGAGGATAGTGCCATGCCAAACTATAGCTGAAGACAATGGCTGTGGAATGGGAGTTTCAGTCAGTCCATCACAGGTTGTTTCCATCGCTGTTCAGGGAGAGTCTTTCCCCTGCTCCAGCCTGTGGTTTCTCCCACAGGAAACAGTCCTCCACAAACTTCTCCAACCCGAGTCCATCCCACAGGCAACAGTTCACAAACTTCTGCAATGTGGATCACTCTTCCATGGGGTGCAGTCCTTCAGGCACAGACTGCTCCAATTTAGGTCTCCCACAGGACCACAAGTCCTACTGGGAAAACCTGCTCCAGTGCAGCTCCTTCTCCATGGTCTCTGCCAGGACGCTGCCCCAGGATGGGCCTCTCATGGGGTCCCAGCCTCCTTCAGGCCCCACTTGCTCTGGCATGGATCTCTTCCACAGGCTGCAGGTGGATCTCAGCACTCCCACGGTCCTCCACGGGCTGCAGGGGCACAGCTGTTCCACCATGGGCTGCACCAGGGGCTGCAGGGCAACCTCAGCCTGGGTGCCTGGAGCACCTCCTGATCCTCCTTCTGCACTGACCTTGGTGTCTACATTGTTGTTCACATGTTGTTCATGCTGCTCTTCTCTGGCTGCAATTTTCATCTGTGCAATACCTTTTTTCTCCTTCTTAAACATTTTGTCACAGAGGTGTTCCTATCATAACTGATTGGCTTGGCCTTGGCCAGTGGCAGACTGTCCTGGAGCCAGACGACATTGATTCTGCTGGAAATGGGTGAAACTTCTGGCTGCTCCTCACAGAAGCCCCACTCACTACCAAAACCTGGCCAAAGAAACCCAGTACACAAGGGTTCATAATAATATGCTCCTGCATGGTGAGTTAGTAATAAGACTTTTTAGCAGAACACTCTTGCATACAAATTTGTATGCAATCTGAGTCTTTGTCAAATGTCTCACTGTCTTGGCAATGAGAAAGTCTATCTAAACTTTGGACTGAAAGTCTTGAGGACAGAACTTTATCATTGGGTCCAATTCTTCTGTACTTTTAGTAAGTGTAGTTCTTTTAGATAGATATATATATTTATTTTTGTCACTCTATGTCAAGTTTTGACTTTTCTTAAAATTCTGGGAAAAATATTTTTCTTTTTTTGTGACATCAAAACAGACAAGATGACCAATCATTCTTAAGAATGCATGTTGCCTTTATAAGATGTCAGTTTTAACAATAAAATCAAAGATTATTTCTAATTTCAAACATTGAAAAAGAAAATAATTTCAGGCTTTAAAAATGGGAGGAAGAGAGACAGTTAAAGATGTGCTGAATTCAATATATAAGTTAAATTACTGATTAACATATATTAAATACATAGGAAGATAAGTCGCCAAATATTGATTTCATTATTATAGTTTTTATTGAATTAAAATTCTCCTTTTTGATCAAATAATCTAAATTTACATATGAGAAAATACAGGCCAGTGGTTGATGGTGTTGGGTATTTTATATTCTCAGGATACACTAAGGGACTCAAATTTTGAGACAGACTTAAAATCAAACTGGAAAAGGATAGTTTATTTCCAGAGAGAGGGATCTATTCATAATCAAGAGTCACATATGAAGATTAGGCCAAAAGAATTTTCCTTTTCATTGAAAAAAGATTTATTCTTTCTTACTTCATAAACAAACATTCTTCAAGAACTTACCTTATTACAGGCTTTTACAGATTTTAGCACATAGCTGAATAAAAGTTTGTAATCTAAACCAATTATACTACAGAAAATTTCAGGGAAAATAGTTAAATATACTTTTACTCAAATCTAAACAAGTCAAAGTAACTAACTTACTGATACCATGATGACTGTACTTTCAGGATATTGGCAAATTGACAATTACAGGGTAAAAGTGAGCAAGCAACTCTATATGAAAGAACAAAAAAAAAAAAAAGGAAGAAAAAACCAAACATGTTGTTGGTATAGTCTACCAACAACAGCCATGACAGGCATACAAATAGTTATGAAAAATTATTTGTGCCCCTAAGGGATATTGTATAGTTTAACATGACTTAGCTAATTAATTTCCTAGGTGGTCATGACTTTTTTAAATTAAAAATAGCAGTAGGACAGAAATAAGCAACTGGGGAATAAAGGTAAATGCAGTTTTAGCTGTAGATCCATTACTACTTATTTTGGATATCTAAAATCAGAGAAGTGATCACTGGAAGTTTCAAATAGCACCAACAGCCTTAACTGGTGAAAATTACTTACAATGAGAGATTTAAAGAACTCACCCTCCTAAGTTTATCTAGGAGACTGAGAGGTGACTTGGTGCTTCAGAAAGCTAACAAAAGGCTTTTTACTGTGTTGAGGGAAAATAATAGTACTGGACACAGAAAAACCAGCTCAGACTAATACAATTGAGAAGACAGGACTACATTTTTAACAGTGGTTATGTTAATCACAGAAAAGAATGGTCAAGAGAGATGATGGATTACCTCTTTCTTAATATTTTCATATCAAGGCAGATTTTTTTACGGTTTTCTGATTTTATCAAGCACTTTTACTAATTTTCTTTTTGAAATTTACCCTAAGGAACAATTACAAATGAAACCCCTGAACTAAAAGTATCATGCATCAGGGAAATACTGCAAATTCTTTTCATTTATTTCAAACATCAATTCTAGGGTTTTAATGAATATGTAGGAAGGATAGATGCACATTTATATGCAAACTCAGTGAATTATGAAAATTCATTGAAAGAACTAGCAACTGCAAGTTGATTTTACATTATTTCACTCATGGTTTTCCATTAGCACATGTTTATTTCAGCAACCTCTATTATATTCATTGTTTGACTTCAGGATTATCTGTTTGTTAAATCCTGAATTATTGAAGGTAGTCAAACACAACAGATAGATAATTTCTGGTACTTGATTATCAAAACATGTAGTACCTTCTCGAGCATGTCAGAAAACTTGCCAAAAATAGCATACTTTATTTGAAACACTCTACAAAAGAGACCCAAGTTATGGTGAAACATACCTACTAATCACGTTTTCCTTTGAAAACTTTCTTATTCTATTTCTAGGAATTTTGAAATAAATATTTAACTTAAGCATATTAATTTAGGGGAAAAAAGGATTTGTGGGTTTGGTTTTTTTCCATCATAAAAAGAAAACAAAAAATATTAAAACAACTTTCTATTGTTCTGGAAATAAGCAAAAGCTAAACAAGCATAGTGCACATGCTGTAAATATGCAACAGCAGGGAATTCATTATCACACCTTTTAAGTCATTCTGTGTACATTGATAAGCTATGTTTCTGGGAAGTGCTAAGTTTTCATCTCCTAGCTATCCTCTTAATGATACTTCACCTCTGGGGAATTTACGCATTTGTGAGGCACTGGCATAAGACAAATTGTAACTCTGCAACTCCCACTGAATATGCAAGAATCTTTATGTATCTTTATGTAAGGGTAGAGAAATGGAAAAAAAATATTCCTATAACTAAATCACTTGTAGCATCTTTTATCCTATGACAATGCCAGCAAGGAACAAGGCAGAACAAGAACTGAATCCAGGTATATTCACTGGGAGTGTTGACTTCCATGAGACGAAAGTTGCTGGTATGGGAGACGTGAAGCTGACAGGCAAAGCATGTCACTGCACTCTAATTTGTTCTAGTGGTTTTTAGGATCATTTAAAACCACATCTCCTTCTGACTAGAAACTCTGAAACTATGAAAAAAAATTCCACACATACACTGAGAAACTGGAACATAAACATTTTTATTGATGAAAACAATATCAAAAGACCAAAAACCAAAAGACAGCAACAGGGGATGTAGGGAGAAGAAAAACAACAAACATCAAAACAAACCCTTCACTCAAAACCAAATTGATGTCTAAAATTTTAAAATTTCCCTTAAAATTCTACTCTAACCTGATGGAAGATGGTACAATAAATATAATTCAAGGGGAAGTCCAAACACACTCCATTTAGATACACTTTCTAGACTACATTGTTTTATTTATACATTTAGCTTGCCAAGCCTTTTAAAACCATATGTAGTTATGCATTCAAGTGTGCAATTCTAGCACATTGCTTCAAATTTTATTTTTTTTTAGTGAGCTGGTTTTCTTGACCATGTTAAAAACAGGGCACTAAATATTGCAAAAAAAAATCAAGATTAGAAAGATCTGAAAGTTTAGCTGAACAAATAAATTAACTATGCATAGCTTTAAATCAATTGGTAGTTCTAATATTCTAATGAAATAAATTATAATAATTCTGTTTGCCTGATCCAAGAGCAAACAAAGAAAAGAAAATTAAATTGACTGCTTGTTAGTATTAGTTTTGGCTGACTGGAAAGGGCCAAGTTACAGCTACAATATAGCTATGAGAACATGATTACAAACATGATGTAAATTTGATATGAGTTGAAAAGAATAATTAAAGTATCTATATGCTAACTGTATAAAAAGTCTGATAATCTGAATTCTTAATAGGAAAAGAAAAAGAAAAGTCTCTTATCCCACTGTTGCTCAAAAAGATGTGTTATGCTGCCTCCAATATTGACTCACTTTTGAAAAGCCAGTGATGTTGTATACATGTGTTAGGTTAGGCAATACAAAGCTCATCTGTGCACACACAGAGGAGCACAGGGAGATAGATGGATGAGACAAATGCCACCTCACTGTGGCTCCTCCAGGACCACCACTGGTTCATCTCCACAAGTGAAGAGGAAATGCAGAGGGTTCTGGGAGAGTCGGGGAACCCCAAAAACAATGTAGAGACCCAGCCTCTAGCCCAACATCCCCAGGCTACCCATGATAAGACCCAGCTCCAAGGAGTGAGGGACAGCTCACACTATGAGCTCTCCAGTCACTTCAGAGGCTGCAGGGAGTCCCTGCCCAGGGATACAGGGCTCATTGTGGGGTACAGAGAAGAGTATTTGTGGATTGCACAAGGCTAATTATGGAGTATTTAGGGGGGAACCAACATCAGGGAATGGGATGGACACAGGTAGTTTGGAGAGGAACAGATATGAAAAATACAGGAATAAAGTAATGGTAGGGGCTGGTTGCATGTAAACTGAGGCTGGTCATTGTGCTTATTTGACCATGCCCTGTATAGTGGCTGTACCTGCAGTGGCATGGCTGCAGGGATGGCTTCTCTGAGAAGCAGCTAAATGCTTCCCCACGTCAGAAAAAGACAATACCAGCCAGCTCCAAGACAGACCTGCCATTGGACGAGGCTGATCGGTGAATTTAAATCACTGATTTAAGAAGGGAAAAAATTGTTGCACAACATAAATTGCAGTTGGAGAAAGGAGCGAGAATGTGTTTGAGTCAAAACTGTTTTGCCCATGACAGTAACTGGTGAGTGATCTCTTGCTGTTCTGATCTCAATACATGTTTTCTTCTCTGTCCTGCTGAGGTAGGGAAGTGGTTGAGTGACTTGGTGGGTAGCTACATCCAGCCAAGGTCAAACCCCCATGGTCTTTATGATGCAATCTGCAAATGGACAAGCTACCACTTTTTGAGGAATATCATGTGATTTTGTTGCAGAGTCTCTAATCTTGGAAGTATTCAAAACCCACCAGACCTAGTCCTGGACAACTTGCTTTAGGTGACCCTTCTTTGAAGAAGGCACTGGACTAGACAAGCTTCAGAATTCTCTTCAAACTTGTGCTATTATGCTATCATTGTGTTACTAGTACTGTGCTATTATTGTGGTACTAGTAGACTAGTCTAGTTGCAAATATTGTTACTGCTTAGAATAAAATCTCAAATTACTGTTTGGTTTTCAAATACACATATATTATAAAGAATTATTAATGCCATGTAATAAAAAGGATTTAATGAAGCTGTTAGACTAACCAGATTTTTATACCACTCTGAATTTTCATCCTATGTGTCACTTTTTCCTAGGTTTTAATACAGTTTATGTTTATATCAATAACATAGGAATTTATTTAATTACAATTGAGCCACATAAGATAGATAGCTGTGGTTAATATAATTCCGAGATCTTTGTATTAAATACAGTCATTTTATAAAACTGCATTTCAAAAGAATTATTTAACTTAAGAAAGGAAATTTCCGTAGTTTTGAGAATCTGAATTGCAATAATTCACAAGCTATATTCTATAACAGTGAAGTTTACACTAATATTCAATACCTGGTGTGTTATGAAGAGCAGAAGATATACATCTGAAATAATGATTTCCCCAGGTATTTCCTGAAAGCTCTAACTCCATGGTAAGTATTTCTCTAGAGATAAGACGTATCAAAAAAGAACAAAAGCTGTTTACCCATGTATGTTACTTTATCCCTAACTTCCCAGTGTTAGTCTGTCGATTCATAGTTTTCTGGTGCATCAGCAAGAAGAGTAACATTGTTTTTGTGATCTCCAGTTAATAGGCTTAAGATGCAGTTAACATAAGCAGGGCATTTAAATTCAAAGTCATCAATACTGGCATTATATATGCATCCTCAATAAACTTTGAAAAACTAAGTTGTGAGTGCAGAAGTTCACAGAATCCATACTTGTGTTGAGCTGCCAAAGTGAAATTAAATATCGCAATTTTTTAACTAAAACAGTCAAAACATTTTTAAAACCAAAAGAAGTATACTAAATGATTTTTTTGCACATGTATGTCATAATCACCAGGAACATATAGTTGTTGCAATTTATTTGTCATTTCTAAAGTGATAGACAACCCAGAGTTTCATGAAAAAAAGAAAGGTCTAAAATAATAAATGACATGATGGTGTGAGAGGTAAAAGGGTTGAAACTGCTTATATAACTGCAGGATTTAAAAGCACAGATAAATTAAGAAGCTCTTCTATTTTCACTATAACTACTGTGTCTTTCATCTTGAGTAATGATTTATGAAGTACAAAATCAATAAAGAATCTATTCTAAAAAATTGCATTTTAAAAAGTATCTAGGTGAATGTAAGTAGAAATCGACAGCAACACTGACATTCTCTTGTCTTCTTTTAAAGTTGTATATGTAAATCTAGGCAGGAGCCTGAAATATAATTTGTACTATACTACGTTTGAGTCAAATTTCCAAACAATGAATGTAGCTTCCAGATAAGAGTTAGATTTTAAATAATGAAGGAAGACAAAGTTAAGATAGAAGTATGGCTTTGTGTGGAATTGACTTTTTGCAAGTTGCATTCCAGGCATGTTTTTAAAGCAAAGATCAGACTGATGCAATACAATTTATTATAGAAAAAGTGAGTAAGCAAATACATACTTAGAGCAAACTGCATTGTGAAGCACACTTACTTATTCCAAAAGTAAATCCCTAGGGATGTCTGATGACACTAGGATTACAGATACTCAGTGGAAGAGCAGTAGTAATATGAGTCAGCTTTTTACTACAACCCAGATATTTAAACATAATTTTCAAATTTCACCACCACTTTAGTGATGCTTAAAGGTAAAGGGTGTTTTTTCCTTCATTTCTATAGGTTTCCTACCTTGAAACTGAGCATTAAATCCCTTTCGTCGGTGATTGCTGTCAGATGTAAAATGGAGTCGTAACCAGTTCTTACTGCTGATAACAGGAGAAGGTAGATTCATACCAGTCAACCTGGAAAATGAAAAAAACAGTATCACATTAATGGTATAAAAAATAAAAAAAGGAATATAATATTAATGGTAAGAAAAATCCATGTGTACACTACTTAGGGAAAAAACACAAACCCAAAACATGGTGATTACAGTGATTCAGTGTCATCTCATCTCAATGTATTACTAGTTAAGTAACTATTATACTGAGAGAAACCTGGGGTTTTTTTTCCCATTACAACTATTCTTTTTATGATCAAAACTTGTATTTACAAACTACTTTTTCAATGAATTGAAGAAGAAAAGCAGTCTTGTGAGTGTGTGTATGTATGTATGTGTCAAAACATTCAGCAAAAAATAAGCATTTTCAATCTCATCATCTGACTCCATGCTGTGGCAATTACCCCACAGGAAGCCAAATCTCAGGTATTAAGAAATGACAAATAAGGGTTATAGACACTAGTTAATGTTAAGCTTGGGTGGTAAACTATTGATACATAACTATCCTTCTAGAACAGATGTTGTGTACATTAAGTCCTACCCACATTTAATAACAAATGATAAGTTTAAGCAAAGTTGAATGCAGGCTAACTGACTAGCACATGACTATGATATTGTGATGAAAGATTGCACACAAGGAATTTTTCTAATACAGGCAACAGGCTTTGGACCACGTTAAATCATTCCATAGTCATTCATTACACCACACCATTTGTTAATATGAACACTGAGAGAGTATTTTAAGCAACCTATTTTATCAAAATTCTAATTTAGCTATGTGATTTCTATGCAACTGAATTCTAGATATGAATACATTCTTTACAAGCAATGCTGCTTGTGTTGTAATTGGAGAAAGTGAGAAAGTGGAATAAAGCTTAGTGGTTAATTTAGACGTAAAGCTGGTTTGGAAGCAAGTTATAACCAGCCTATGTCTGATGTGTTTGTTTTGTTTTGTTTGTTTGTTGTGGGGTTTTTTGTTGTTTGTTTGGTTAGTTTGGAGTTTTTTGGGGTTTTTTTGGTTGTTGTTGTTGTTGTTTGGTTGGTTTTTGGTTTGTTTTGTGTTTTTTTCTGTAAGATTTTCAAAGGCTGTTTACTAGAGTACCCAAATTCAGAAATTACAATTCTGGGAGAGTTAGGCTGGAATCCTGTGGCCCACATATGTATATCAAAGGTGGTGCCTCTACACAAAGCACTTCACTCAGTTCCACAGGTGGGAATTCCTTCAGAAAATTTCAGAGTTTCCAGTAATGGCAGACCTAAAAGTTTGTGGATACAGTGTAAAATTCCTCTTTATATTTTAACTGACCCCTTGTCTGGAATTTCTGGAGGGCAGACAACTCAAACTGTGTGTGAAAGACAGAGGTAGATATGGTTACTGTTGAAAGTGGCAGATTGCCACCTGAACTGGTATAGTAGGCAGATCTGTAATTCACAGAGAAGTTGAGGTAGTATAAAAAACTGGATTCTTTCCTTCTTACTTATTTCTAGGTAATTTCTTAAATCAGAGCATAGGTAAAAAAAAAAAAAAAACTATGACCATCACACAGCAAATGTCAAAATGCAAGAAAAAAATTAATAATGTTACAGGTGTGCACCTCAGAGAAAAGTAAAAATCAGTACCATCAAAGGAGTGTTTGATTCCAATCCCACAAAGTGGAATAGTATATCTACAGCAAAAGACACAATGTGGGGGAAGGGCCCCTCAAACACGTGCTCATTTGTTTTCCTGGTATACAAAATGCAACTCCATGGCAGGGGGATATGCTTGTAAGTCAGATGTTCTAGTTCACCAATAGAGACATCACTGCTCAACAGATTCTCAAGATCACATTCTTAAGAAGGAACCACCTCCCAGATCCAAAAAGAACAACACAGTGTTTCATCTGAGGCTGCAGCATGAGGAGGAACATACTACAACTTCTAAGTGCCCATATGCTCCATGTGCTGGTGATACTGCAAGTGTGCTTCCTCTGACTCAGGGTAGCCTTCATTGTCAAATGCTAACTTTTTATATTACCTGAGTATTCATGGAAAGCAAGGAGTTTGGTTATATCATACTAGTACATTGAACAGTGGCACTTTATATCTAATCCTGCTTGAGAATCTGCACTATAAACGTTACAACAACAAATCATGGAATCTTAGAATCACAAAATTGCAATGGAAGGAACCCTAAAGCTTATCTAGTTCCAACTCCCTTTCCAACCCACCTTTCCTTAGACCACTTTCATTGCTCAAAGCCCCAGCCAACCTGACCTTGAACAGTACAAGGAATGGGGCCTCCACAATTTCTCTGGGCAACCTGTTCCATTGCCTCACCACCCTCATCATGAAACTATTCTTCCCAAGACTGATGAGTGCTTCCTTGATCTTTCATGGGATCAGTGCAGACAGCAGTCTAAACCACAGGGTCCCAATAGGCATTGGGAATGTGACTACCCCATCTGAGGTGTTTAGGAAACAGTAAGAGGTAGGATTTGATCATGTGGTTATGTTCCTCTGAAAGTAAAAGTGCAACTAAAGCAAAGTTTTGTTTATTCCAAGTGCACACACATAGTATGTATTCCTGTTGCATATGAATATAAATAGAGTAATTTTAGTTTGGATTAGGCATTAACTCTAAAATCAGATGAAGGCTTGAAATTTCGTATCAGACAAATTATTCAGATAAGGTAACTACACAATATTTCTTGATATCAATTTCTCCTTCGAAACTTTCATGCTTTGATGTTTATTGAGGATTTTTCCAATGCTATCTAAAAGGAATATTGAAAGTCTCTCCATTCTTTTTAATTGAAGTTGTTTATTGTATGGGAAGTAATACAACACAAATTCCTCAGTTGTGTTTAAATTCTGCCTCTGTCATGAAAAAGGTAATTTTTTTTTGAAACAGGTTTTAAGGCCTAGCATAGATATTCTTGAAAGCCTTAGCCTTGGACAGAAGTGATATCTAATCTAATTTACATTAATCAAGTTGTTCATAAAATAAATATACATATTATATATGATGTTATTTGTGCATTTTCTGGAAATACTTGGTCTGATTTGCAGAGTGTGGTTTTCCTCTCCTGTACTGATAGTAGCCAGACCCTTAGCTTCTAGAGCTAGGGGTTAAAACTGGTTGTCACTTGGACAAGTGACATGTTTGAATGCTCTGGGCTAAACAGTATTTGAGGCCATGCACTGAACAGGGATTGAAGGAAGCATTAAACAGCTGTTTATTCACTGAGTATCAAACACTCAGTGACCTGTTAAAGAGCAATTCCATAGGAAGAAGAGAAACAAATATAAAATATTTTTTCAAATAACATTGTAAAATGATGCATTTACCTGACAGCTCAGGATGAAGATTGCACAGGGAACCTAAAATCTCTAATTTCTGCATACTAGATGTTGCACTGTGTCCTATGGAACAAGACAGACTTTCAGGGAATTCCTGTGGATGCTACCTGTTACAGCAACATAAAGAACTAAATGGCCAGGTTTTGAGACCTTTATATATATAATATAGTGTGTGTGTATGTATATATATATATATATATGTAGTATATAGTTGTACACATACTGCTGACAAATACTCTTTTGAATACTTCTGCTATTTCTATATTCACTTAACCAAAGATGTATTTCTGTTTTCCAGGATGTGTTTATTTATTTATTTATTTATAATTTATTTATTTTGTAAATAGTGCAAACATTTGAGTTTCCATAACATCTCTCTGTGTTAGAAGATGAAGAAAGAAAACTGCACCCTAATTTTCAGTTTAGAGCTAACTTCCATTTTTATCTCTTCTAAGATAAAGTATATAATGAGCATCCCTGAAGACACATGTCCAAACAAGAACTGTCAAGGATCATCATTTACTAATTGACAAAATAACAGGAGGTAGTTTACAAATGGGTAAGTTATGATGGTTGAAGCAAATAAATAGAGACAATATGTATGCATGTGTGTATGTATATATTCTGTCTGTATTATATGCATTGTATATGTAAATATCTATATTTGATATAGATATATTAGAATGTTAGAGGCTTATTACCTCAAACTCACAGTAATACATCAGGATAGCCAGACTGTATCTGGTACCAACCAAGAGGAAGTAATGAGCTGCATTAGCTCTAAGTCAATGTATAGCTTTACAAGCTGTGTTAGGGGGTTCATGTGACACTGAAACACACATACTATGGCTTCAGTTTCACAGAGAGATGAGATGCTCTGACAAGCAGCTGCTGCATAAAAGAAGTGTCATGTCCTTTACTGTTCTTCCTCCTCCTGTATTTACTACTCTTTCCTTAATCCCTCGGTTCAGTATTGTCCTTCCTCATATGTATCAACTTCGATTCTTGCTGGAAATTCTGTGATCTTATTCAAACACTCTAAAGGCAGAAAATTATTCCCTCCTCCCCACCCACTCCAGCTGAGACATCTCTGTGCCATTTTAGTGAATTAAATTGCTCATGGAAAAGAGAAACAAGTCAGACCTGGCATGAATACAGTGCCAGGAGCACAGGAAAAGTAAAGTGACATGGAGACTCACTGCATCATGTGGAGCTGGAGGACACTACTTGGGGAAAGGAAGAATTTATAGACAAAGAGAAATTAGGGGACAAATTAACAAAACATAAGAGGGGATAGATAGCAATTGCAATAAGACTATTTGCAATACCAATTAAGTGAAACAATACTTATGCTTGATAAGTGAGATCAGGCTATCTTCCAAACAAGAAGTATGAGTTTAAAAAAAAAGTGTAAATCCTCAATTATGTAGAATTTGAAATAAGACACTATTTATAACAGTTAATCTACAAAGTGGGGAGAGGGAGAGAGAGCGCGAGTGTGAGATGTTTTTCATTTAAAGTAATTAGATCATGCATGACTCTTCTCTCTCTTCTTTACCTGTTACCATAAGCATATGTTGTTATACTGGATGCTTTGAATAAATACTTTCATCTGCACTGTATACCTTAATACTGCTTGAGATAAGAATGTATTCAAATGAATGGAGAAGTTTTTGGGCGAGGTTTTTCACCTTAACTCAAAGACACAGGAGGACCTTAGCAAATCTTAGCTTGCTAAGTACCACTAGATACTCTCCTGAGAATTGTTCAGGAGAAAAGTGTACGCCCATGGGAAGCTGAATGAGGCTGATGGAGATGTTTTCAGGTGAATTAGGAAAACTAATGACTAATAGTAATCCAGAAGGCATTTGCTGTAGAGGAAAAATTTGACAAACTTCTTAAGTCCGGAGGGACCACAAGGAGTTTGCCAGAGAATTTTAAATCAAAATTCTTTTTTCAGTCTGGGTCTAAGAAAATAGCCTGAATGAAACCCAAAACTGATGAGTATAAAAAAAGAATGAAAGAAAGGAAAAAAACCAACTGATTAAGGGAATAAGACAGAGAATAAGGTTTAACAAGACATTGTCAATTTCAATAATTCAGACCCTTTAAACTGAGTAGTCTAAGAATGCTACCTTTTTATTTCCTCATTTAGCCTTCAGATTGAGAGTAGAAAGTTTAAACACTAATAAATGAAAGAATATGATGAAAGTTCCTCCTTGAAATAACCCAACATTAAATAAAAGACTGTGTTCCATTATTGTTTTATATGGCATCATTGTATAGTTATTGCATTCATTAACCCCCTTACTAACTTCATTGCATTATAGAGAAACACTGCCTAGTAAACATTTCAGATATATTTAGATAAATGTTTTAAAAGATTAAAGATAGAAAAGTAAGAAGACTGCTTTGCTTGTGATAATAAATTTCGATAATTTTATAGACCATTTTGAATCTGGTAAAGTGCTACTCACTGAGTTCCCTACTCATGGCACTTATTAACTGTTACCTTGAAACACAATAATGATCTATTTAAAACTAAACTGTGATAATTTAATATAAAATTCTGTAAGGCTATATGTTTGGGATTTTTTTCATTAAATAAAGTTTTAAGTGACAAGGCCATAATCATATAGCTTAAATTAGAAATGTAAAGAGGAATATTACATATTTTTCAAAAAATATTCAAATCATACCCTCCCAAGGTATAGCTTAAGTTTCTTGTGTTGTCTGAACAGTACACGTGTATGCTTAAAAGCCCTTTGGCCTGGTGAAATGAAGAGAGACAGGCTTGATCTCATCTAATTTCAGCTGTTGGCAGCGACTGGTCTCTTATCTGGCAGAGGTTCCTTGTATAGACAAGGGAGAGGAAAAAGTATTTCAGGCGTGCATATTGTCTGAGGTATTTTAGACTTCCACATTAGTTTGAGATGAATCTTACCTTAGAATGTGAGAGCTATGATGAAGAGATCAGTAAATATCAACACTTGAGAATCATTCAAAGTATAAAAATGTAAGTCAGCTTTTGGGATATGACGTAACTTTATTCTCCAAGGACAAACCTTTTTAATTCTAATTTTGTGCGCAAAAGTACTCAGCTTCTTTTGTATATTTTGTCATCCTTCACACTGGACATTATACTTGCATATTCTTTATGTTTTACTGGAGATTAAAGCCTAAGGCAAGATCTTTTCATGTTTGCAACTGATGTTTGGAGAAGAGCTTTATTAAGAACATCTTGGTTTATTGATTCAACAGTTTTAGCAAATATTTTTCTTGATTACTATTGTGTTATTTAACAAACGTCATAAGAACAATATTCCATGGCACTATGAATAGAATATTTTCCCCTTGGAAGATTATTACTGCTCTCAAGCTGATGAATAAAAGAGCAATAATTCCTTACATGTCTGGTTGGGGTTTTTTTTCTGATATATGGTTTTCATTGTCCAGAAAAAGTGGAACATTAAGTTCTAGGACACAGCAATCAATTAGATTTTATTGTTTAATACAGTGATATCGAACCCAGGTACTATGTTCTACAAGCCACTCTTCTATAGCATTCAAGGAGTTCTTCCATCCAGAGCTAGAGAAGATAAGCGTAGGGTCCTAAAGTTAAAATAGAAGCTAACCTGAAGGAAGCTACCCTGAAGGAAAACAAAAAATTTAAAACAAGCTCACAATTGAACAAATGTAAAGCTAAATGGCAGGTGTTTTTACTGCTAAAAATATATAGTAATTGAGCACTTCAGAGATAAAATTCTGCTTTAAAAATTCTTCCCTAGTTGAGCATAATTATTAATAACTGCAGGGGTAAAATACAGGTCTTACAACACACACAGTATTTTGTTTAGGATAACTGCAGTTATAGTGTTTTTACTGCAATTATCCAGATAGGCATTTTTGCTGACATTCTGAAAACTCCAGATTTTTTTACTGTGTCCATATTAATCCCTTAACAAATTCTTTAGTGACCCATAGAGGAGACACTTTAAGTTCTTAAATAAAATTTGGAAATTGCTAATCTAAAAAGGAGTTGCCTTTCTATTTTTTTATAAAATCAAAGACTTTCACTTATTACAATCTATTAGTATAGGATTAAGATCTAAAAGATGCATTCCAAAAACCAACTGTATGAATCCATGGCAAGTAACCATCCATCTTATTATAACAGTTAACAAAAACTCATTTAAATGATATAAAACTAATATCTACTGTAGCTAGAATGGTATTTTTCAAGTACATGAGGCCCCTACTATACTTCTGTTCTGAAAAAGACTGTTCTGTACTACTCTATAATATATTTTCATTTTTATTTACTATTGTAAGATTTTCAAAATAAACTAAATTGAATATATAAATATCATGAAATTGAAAAATGTTTTGCCATTCAGTGCGATTAATTTAATTTAATTACTTTAGTAACTGTTCTCCATTATGTATTTTATATTGGATGAGTTGTTCTTTTTAATGAAAGATTTCAGATATCCCATTTGGCTTTGTTATAAAATAAGTAATGAAAACCAGAAATCCAGTGGGGGGGAAAAACCCTGATTAAAATTAATACTTAATAATTTATTATTTTCTTAGATTTTCATCTGCAGAAGTCACACTGACTGTTCTAAGAAAACCCTCACAGATTTCTGTGTTTAAAAACCTCAGTCCATATACGAGGATGTTTAGCAACAGTCTCTAAAAGATGAATGTGGGAATATTTTGAAGAGCTCTTCTAGACTGTGCCTTTCTGCAGTGACTGTTTGGAATGAGTTTAGGATCAATCTATCTGACATGTTAGATAATAACAAATAATGAAAATCTCATAATTGTTTATCTTTTTTTATGATTCTCGATTATTTTCTTTGACCATAAATCAATGAAATCCTGTTATCTAACAGGATAACTATATCTGGTAAAAGAAAATAATCCTAGTTGCAGACTGGGGGGAAAGAGGTGCTAGTAGACAGAATTGCAAGCCTCCAAGGAAACATCTGTACACAGCTTAACTTAGTTTTTTAAACAAAAAAAACCCAACCAAACAAAACCCCAAACAAAACAACAACAACAAATCCTTGTACATTTCCTCTAAGAACTTTATCAGAATATAATCAGACCTGGGGCAACTAGAACAAGAAGGACATAGACCTGTTAGAGTAGCCATGAATCTGATCAGAGGGCTGGAGAACCTCTGCTGTGAATACAGGCTGAGAGAGATGGGGTTGTTCAGCCTGGAGAAGACAAGGAAGACCTTATTATGACCTTTCAGCAATTGAAGAGGGCCTATGAGAATGATAAGGTCAACTTTTTAGCAGGACCTGTTGCAGTAGGACAAGCGATAATGGTTTTAAACTGAAGGAGGGTCAATTTAGATTAGATACAAGGAAGAAGTTTTTTACAATAATGGTGGTGAAATGGTGGCACAGGTGTCCCACAGAAGTGGTGGATGCCTCATTCCTGGAAACATTCAAGGTGAGATAGGACAGAGCTCTGAGAAACCTGATCTAGTTGAGGATGCCCCTGCTTATTGCAGAGGGGTTGCACTAGATGTCCTTTGAAGGTTCCTTCCAACTCAAATCATTCTATTATTTAAAAAAACAAACAAACTCAAACATCAACAAACAAACAAAAAACTGAAACTCTAAATACTATACATTGAAATTTAATTTAATTGGTGTATCTGTTTGATATTTTCCTAATTTAACTCTGCATTATCTGATAATAATTTAATCTATCTTTTAACTCTTTTTGTTTTGAAACTTGCTCGGTGAAAGATAATTTATTCACTTTTTTTCTAATGGAAGAAATAGAGTCAGTAGAAAAATATCCTCTATAAAAAATGACTTACAGATACAACTCCCTTCTAACAGAAAAATCAACTTACTTTTAGACCATGATATTAGTACTAAAGCATTATGTCTATATTGAAGGAAAAATAAAAACCATTAAAACAAGAAATTATATCTCATTTGAGCCCCTCTTGATAGAAAATTACTAGAAATAATAGTTTATTTCCAGGTGCACTCTATGCTTAATGTGTTAATGTTAATAAACACCCCAGCCTTTATTTGGTTGACTAGATTAGGCAACTTCAGATCAGTTTTTACAGACTGATCATTATTAAATTAACATGCAATTCTGAAAATCCTTGACCTATACTGAATTCTTGATGAAGTCTATAAGAAGCCCTCATGCAGTGAACTTGCAACATTACCTGGCATTAGGAATTTCTTCATGTTTATAAAATGTTTTTGTCTGAGAACACTGAACACAAAGTCTTTTGTGTATTGTTTTAATTTTTTATCAGTTGACTGTGTAACACAATGTGGTTGCTAAGAAGCTGTCTCTTAGCATCTTTGAAAGTATTGTTTCGTTCCTTCAAGTAGACATAGTTCAGAATTTGAGTTAAGAATTTGAAAATTTGAGTGTGATCAGCAAACATACTACTTGGATGAAATACTGGCATGACTGCAGTGAGGCAATGATAATATTGGTAACATTAAAAACAAACAAGTAAACCAGCTCATCATGTAGGTGTAATCCTAAATACGTGCCCAAACTTTATTCTAAGTATTTCTAAAATGTAGGATTTCCCTTGGGATGGAAGTTTTACGCAGATCTATCACTTTTTTTCCTAAAGATGTTAAGCACTGAATTAGACAAATAACATTGTATTTACTCATTTCGGTGATGGAATGTGTTTCATTGATACTCTCAAGTGGTAAAAATCACCCTTGCTGGGTTTTGTTCATATTTGTATTAACATTTAAATTAAAGATTTTTCTGCCAGTTCTAAAACGTATCTTGATATGGAGCTAAGGCAAGAGTTTACATCCCTAGTATATCTTGCCAAGCAAGTTGTCTTATCTACATTTTTAACAAGTTTTCCTTACATTGGTCATACTATTTTTTACATATGCTGTATCATTAAGTAAAAGCTTCTTTTTTTGTTTTGTTAGGCTATTCTTAAGTGGCAAAAACTAACTATTTTCACTTAAAACACAAAGCTTTGCCCCAGTAATAAAGGTAGTGGGGAACAATGTAATTTTCTAGTAATATATTCTCAGCTGGGTTGTCTGGGACTTTTTCCTGTTGGTCTGGACACAGCAATTTAAGATACTGGTTGCAAACAGTAAGACTTTTAATTCACCCATAAAAACTGTTTGGTAACTATCAGAAAATAACAGGAAGCAGGAAAGACCATGCAACCCCCATATGTAATAGGAATTGATATTTATAAAATCATAAAACTTGTCTCCCTTCTTTGAAATTATAATATAATGAACTACAATTTCTGGGCTGTACCAGCAGTAGAATGTAACAAAAAGTACCTATGACAGTTTGACAGAACATGTTAAATGCATCTTATTTGGGAAAAAAAAAATCAGCCTAACACTGAAGAATTGAAATAAAAAACCCAGAACTTTCCCAATCCGATGTAAAAATTTTCCATTCTATTCTGTAAAGCTGCTATATTATACTTTAAAATATTGTTACTATGTAAAGAAAGGAACATGTTTTGCAGAGGTTCTGGATTTACTACTTGGCAGCTTGTTAAGCAGGAGTAATATGTGTTAGTTTGCTAGAAAAAAATAACTCCCAAAAGTCACAGAAGACAAAATAAACAATAGGGCAAGTATCTGCTCAAATAATACATATTCATTCCAAAACAAAAAGACACCCCATCTCAGACAAATCTTAGTTGTACATAGGCTGGTAATACCTTGCCTCAATAGCCTTTGCATACATGGCCTCAGAGTATCAGGCAGCAAATGCATTCTATCTTTGTCAATATGATAATTCTGAATTAATGCCTGTTGTATTTGCAAACAAAAACGAACAAACAAGCAAACCCCCATGGCCATAGAAATGCTAAAATGTCAGAGAAGATTGGAAAAAGTCAGCTTCCTAAGAGATGTTTTCCAAAGAAATACCATGGACATTCTGATTCTAGACATAACTAAAACAATTTAAGGTGGTCAATAGAAAAATATTTGCATTACTGGTTCTCTTGAGTGAGAAGAGTGGGAGAGAGAAATCTTCTTTCAACTAATTGTATTCAGAGTGCAACCACATAATTGCTATTTTTAATAATGTATATTCTGGAAGCCAGGTGAATGCCTTGCTATTTTAAAATTTGGGCACAGAATCTATTTGATTGCTTACAGATATACCTTATTGCTTAAAGATATAACTGTCATGAACCAGATTCTTGTCTCAGTAACAACATACAGCTACACCACCTCCACAGGAGGTAAATTGCTTCTGTGTTCTCTTTCAATGGTAAATGTTTATTTTTCAATTTATCCAAATGTAGTCCTGTTCCTTTAGTCAACCAGTCTTGGTCTGTGTTAAATGAGCTTGGAGTTTGATAAGCAATTTTGCCTGAATCAAGCCTGCTCCCAAGCCCCTTTAGGGATATTTTAGGGTTCCCAGTGAACATAGCAATGTTCTGCTTATCTCTTTCTAACAGCCAGATGTCTTCTGGCAAGAAAAACAGTACTAGCAACAATGATCACTGTGGCATAGATATTTAACTGTGGCTAAGAGGCAAAGCCTTTAAAACTAGCACACTGAATATCTTAGCTAGATAGCAAGCCTGCTATTTTTAATTGCTGACATGATGAGTAATTTAGTGTTCTATCAAGTTTTCCTGTATTCTGAAGTTCCACATATTGCTTTAAGAGGTTCATTGACTACACTGGGCATACTGCACTCAGAAAACTTACTTTACTAAGACAAGAAAACACAACTATTTCTAAGAGAAAATACAGAATTATAAAAATAGTATTTATATTGCAGAAGAACCAGACATATATTATTAAAAAAAATATTTAATTGTATATAGATGGTGTTTAGTACAATATATGCAGGAGTTTTTTTCTTTATTCCATGCACATGGTGCTGTTACCCCTTGACTCAAGAAAAATAAATTCAGATATATTTTTTGAAGAATCAGGATACAAAAGATCTTTTGTGTAGAGTTATCCTTCATTCTGAATCAGGCTACATCCATTGCATTCTCAAGATAATTTTAAGTCTGTGTGTTATTGGTTCATTTGCAATGCAAAGGTTAACTGTATTAAAGCATTGCTACTGTGTCTCATAAAAATAATAATTTTTTCAAAGAACTCCTTAGTTTTCTAACTCTTATAAAATGTCAATAAATTTTGATTAAGTAACATCTACAGGCCATTTTAAAAGTGTCAGCAGCATGAAAAAGCACATCACTGCTGCCATTGTTTCCTTACCACTGCTGAAATTTTAAGGTATTCTATTGCCCTTCAGCGTCTGTCTTCTTCACCAAACACCTGATTTTCATCAGTGTAGTTTCACATATTCTGTTACTTCTTCACAGCAGGAAAAAAATATATGAATTATGTATTCTTCTCTCCTTCCTGCCACCTTGAACATTTCATTATAATTCCTTGCAATTAGAGCAAATTCAGATTCTAGATTAACCAGCAATAGTAGCCTCAAATTGTTTGCAGCTATGCAAATAGAGTGCTAAGTTTACAGAAAGCTTTAATAGACAGGTCAGCAAAGGAGACAAGGGAACAGCGGAACAGTCCATTAACATTAATTAGCTCGTTAAAGTAATTATTTTACATATTGGGCATAATACTATCATGAACTTATTCTGATTTACTTTTCATTTATTCTTTCCCTGGGAAATTTTTCCTTCACCTGTGAAAGGCTCCACCACCCACCAGCATGAAGAGAAGAAAGCACCTTTCAAAGGCAAAATGTGATACTTTTAATTTTCTTTTCCCTTAGAAATTGGAGTAACTTTTGTCACATAGCACTTCCATGTGGGCTGTCATTCAACTCAGGCCTAGAGAAACTTGTTTGTCTCATGAAAAAGATTTCATTGCAAATAATAACATTCCGGTTTCTGTCTTCTGTGGTGTAAAGGTGGAATTGCTACCACAGCAGAAATTGTCACCAAAACGCAAGTGGTACATTTTGTGGTCTTTAGTGTGTATCAAAGATAAAAGCAATAGGTAAGAGGCAATGGTTATTAAAGAAGTGTTTCAATAAGGCTTTTAAGAATCCTAAAGAAAGTTAGGAAGGCATTAAAAAACTTCAGCCAACAAATCCCATAAAGACACTCAGAACTCTAAAAACATTGAGATAAAGTGGGAGAGAGAAATATCATGTAGTTCTTGAAATTCTTTCTGCTTTGTGTGAAGGAATGCAACTTCATCTATTGATCTTATGATCCAGGCTAAGGGAGGGGGGTTAAATTTAAATGGAAAGTATTGATTGGAAGGTAGGGAACAGATCAAAATCTGCAAAAAAACAGAAACAGAAAGACATGTTTCCAGAACCTTACAGTAGCAGATACAATGACAAAAGCTACAGCAGGACTCAAGAAAAAAAAATCAAAATCCTCTGAGTATGTGAATATTGCTAGCCAGGAGCTCATAAAAAAAGCAATTTAAAACAAAATGTGTATAAAATATTCAGGAACACAAGATAGTTATCACTCAGAGATGTCAGCATTAATTGTGACTTTTAAAACAGTAACAAAAAATTATTTTTCTTTGAGAGTCAGTTACTTTAAGATAGGTTTTAACACTTGCAAATAGTGATTACAGATACACATATCAATAGACAACTATGACAAGAAAATTAAAGATCTGTTCAAAAAGTATAGGAAACTGTAGACGACAAGGCTAAACTACTGGAGCTCTATGCTGAAAATACATCTGAAACCACAGACATTTTCTATTGACAGGATGGATTTTTGACAAATACAGAACAACAAAAGGCCTTTAGAACAGTGGAAAAATAAAAAAAAATTGAGGATTCATGCATTAGGAACAATTAATAGGTTATACTTCTCTCATAATTGGAGTTACCTTCTGCAATACCATCACTAGTTAAAGGAACAAAGGACTAGAATGAGACTGCATTTTACTTACTGAAAATATTTTTGCTATAAGAATATTTATCTTGAAGGAAATCTGAATGGCAGCATTCAGTCACCACAGATTTAAAGAATTTGTTGGATTTCATTAGGATTCAGTGCAGGACTTTTCAAAATATTATGAAATGAGAAGAAAATGAGATGACATTGAAACCTGGCGTGCCGAAATAAAAGCAGGTAGGTTTCAATCATTCAACATAATCACCACATCTTTTGCCTCTTCTTTATTATAGATATTCCTTTAGAGAGGCCATTTAGATAACATGCCAAGTCTTCTAAGACAACATAACAGAAAGAAAACAGAAGACTACCCCACTTGAAAAAATAGTTTATGAAAAAAAAAAAAATCCTCACAATTCTAATCAGACATTAAGAAATTCTCAGTAAGCAAAATAAAGCAAGGAGAAATAGCTTTGTATATCTTGACAGTCAGCAAGACTAAAGGGAACTACCACAAACACAGAAGACATCAGCTACTGAATTTGACTGTCTAAACAAGATTTGGTTATGAAGAACAATATACAATTTAAAAAACAAACTATGGCTTCAACTATAATAATTATAGTCTTAACATGTGTAGGTGAAAGCTGGAAATCTAATGAGTCAGGACAGTTTGACAGCAAAAGGTTCATGAAAATACTAGGTTGAAAGGAATTAATTTGTAAACAGATTTATTTATTCAGAGCAGTCTACAGCTCCTAATCTGTGAAGGCTTTTTAGAAAAGAGGGTTGAAATATCTAGGGCATGAGTTAACAATGGCTCCAAATTCTTTATTCACCAGATACGTCAGTACATTGCAAGAAGAACCAGCAGCCAACTGAGGGAAAGCACCTTGTCAAACAGTGCTTGTGCCTGTGCTGGGTGGACTACTGGGATTCAACAAGAGTTCAGTGTGCCCTAAGTAACATCTAAAGGTAGATGAAGGATTTATTCTTTCCTTCAGTTACATTTTCAGAGCATCAAAATAAGGTGCAGATGCACTGCTCAAGTACTTGATATTCTTCTTTTTAGTAATTTTATTCACAATAAAGTTTTGAGTTTCTGCTAAAGGTGATGATAGCATCTTAACTTCAACAAAGACAGTACTACTTAAAACTGTACTGGTCCAGTTAAACTCCAGTTGCCTGACACTGCTGTATCAACATGCTATCTTGCTACAAGAACTATTGTCTTCCATACCATTGACCGTTTACTTCCCTACTATTACATGGATGTCTGATTTTATTCATTATTTTTAGTCTGAGCAGCTCTTTTCTGAATAAATTAACTATGGATCAATGAAACAATGCAAATTAGCACTTTGTTAACTCACTGTAATGCTAAAACTCACAAGTAATGCTAAAATTAAGGTTTAGCATTACTTGTGAGTTTTAGCATTACAGTGAGTTAATTGAGTCAGACTTTTACAGATATTTCTTCCTGGAAACAACCATATTCCGTTTTTAAGTAAGATCAAGCACTTCAAACTTTATTCTACAGTAGAATATTATTTCAATGGTTCAAAAGCTTGTGAAAGATTATAATACTACAAGAGTCCTTAAGAAGTTTAATTAGCTTCTTTAAGTATGTTGTACAAAACACTGCTGACACACTAGTAAAGTGTGGATTTGTTATCTTTCATGATTGTAAATTACATCCCAAAGCTGTTACCAGACCACTAGTCTCTTAACTCAATTTCTGTAGCAATATTAAATTGCAGCAGTAATGAACACTCACAAAATACCATTATCAAGTTCACAAATCCTAAAATGCCTTTAATAATTCACTGAGATTGAATTTACACTGGACCATTTCCCAGGTGCTAAGGATAATGATAAAGCACCTTACCTATTACCAACCAACCATTTCAGATGACAAGTAGAAGAATGCAGAATGGTGATGTATGTGTGTGGTGCTTTACACATAAACCAGATTTAATTCTTTTTGGTGATGTCCTTACAGACAGATCAATCTAAAACAAAGCAGTTCAACGAACTGGTCTTTGTGTTTTGCCATGGAACAATTTCCTTAATAAATGGAATTGAATTGGGTATTTGCAGGCTGCGCAAAAGGCTATAGTAACTTAAAAACTGTAGTGAAGATTATGAAGTTGCTTGCATTGCAAATAATTGGGAATGCTGGAATAGCAGCTCCTACACCTGAAAAAAAGAGCACCGATATTTTTCCCAAAATGTGTATGATTACTTCAAAAGAACAGTGCTCACTAGTTGGTTCTTCAATAGCATCACAAAATCACTTGCTCTCTCAGACCTTTTATCTTATATTCATTAAAAGAATTGAGATACTATGTGTAAAAAAACACATACAAAATAAATGAATTTTTTTGTGAAATATTATCACTATGACTAGGTTTTTGCATTGCCTCCAATCACCCAGTCCCCCAAACTGGGGCTGGGTAATTGCTCCTCTTTGCACACGTGTAAAGGCAAAGGTTGATGAAGAAAATGGTGCTAGTTTTAGACTGAGTAGGTGCTCCTTCCTTTTTACCTGTAAGCTGTCTACCCTGTGTTGTTGTTGTATGTATGCATGTAGTTGTGATCCTACTAGTTTTAACAGATGTGCATGAGTGTTTATTATTTTTATTTTAACATTTGCTTATATAACTTCATTTTGGACAAAAGGTCTAAATTCTAAATGATGTGATGAGAAGTTGTAGAAACAGTAATTTCATTTTTTTTCCATATGAAATTTTTAAGTCAACTTTGCTAACTTAATAAATTGTACAAAAAGGTTTACACAGTATGCAAGTGATAAGTCAGGCAAGGAAATTGCCTGAAATTCACACTATTTTATTAACATAGCTAAGAGTTCCATTTAATAACTTATACAGATAATAATGTGATCTAATATTTTCACAATTTCCACATCTAGTTAAAATAGTATTAACTTTAAAAAATATTATTTATTTTCAATATACTCATAGCTTCTTAGGAAAAATCAACAGAATAATTTCACTTCAGTTTCCTATTTTGGTATGTCTGTTGTAAAGCAAAGCCTTTAGTAATATGAATCTGACGATTCAACCAAATATAGATTATCATAATAATGACATTTGCTAATTTCAGAATCAACTATTATTCAAAATTATTCAGAAACATGACTGGTTACCACAATCTAAAGCCACTGACTGAACTCTTAAACCATATACTCAGAGATATAATTATTTTATTTTTCCTTCTTTTTTTGTCATGTAAGTTATGTGTTGACAAAATAATTTCAGAGGTAATTATGATGAAAAAAGCTATTTTTTTTACATTTCCAGAAATAACAATCTTGTGTTCATAATTTTAATTGCGTACGCTTATACTGATTGCAAGCTTAATGCAGTATTCAGGTTCCCAAACTGAATAAGAGGAAACACTTTAGCTATCTGGTAATCAGAATTCAAGGTTGCTTATTTTCTGTATGAAAAATTTAGAATTTTAAAAGAATGAGTAGAGCTGTACATGTAATTTACTTCTTATTTCTCTCTCATCTGTCTCCTATGCTTTTAAAGAGCAAAGAAACAAAGGGAAAGTAATTTTTCAAAGGCAGATGTTTGTGGTGAATACACACAATATGTAAAAAAGTCTAAATAATTTAGTGGCACTTTCTAAACAATTTAACTAAATGACTAGGTTAGCACAATAACGATCTGTACAGAAAGGAATACAATGTTATATTGGCTATTTATTTTGTCAGGTTGTAATAAAAAATATTCTGCATATGCTGAAATAAAATTAAGTGTAAAATGTTGTGTTTATGGAACCTGAAATTACAATGTGTTAACAAAATGGTTAAATTTTTATGGTAATATAAGTTATGTGTAAAATTTGGGGTTTTTTTCCATTTCTACTAAAAATGCAGCATTAGGGTATGTTATGTTTCTCCATGAAATTATACTACAAATACTGCATTTTATTTTAATTGCAAATATATTTCCCCTACCATTACTTTGTAGTAAACATCTAACCCAGGAGAAATACCTAGTTACCCTTAGATGAAAAATTCTGGGGAATAGCTCACTTTACAGCAAGTTTATCTCAGTGAAAGGAAACACACACCAGCATTCATAAAAATGAAGGAAACCATGCACTCTAAATGTTCCAACTCAGATTTGCAATGTCAGAGAATACACACCCTTTTGTGTCCCCTCAGTAAACCACGACTGCACCCAGATTCTCCTTGTGTCTAATAAACAACTAAACCAAATTCATGTTTCACTGGTGTTGTAGGGACCAGTCGAATACATTCACATATAGTATAATTTTACAAGGTAACTCTCACTGTAATTTGTTATATCCATTTTTGTTAAAATGATTCAAATGTTAAAAGGATAAGGTTTAGTTAAACGTTTAGCATGATCCTAGTGCTTAATGAACTATGTTGACCTCTGTAAAAACACTATTCAATGAAAAGAGATTAAATGTTATTCAATGAAAAGGAGGCAAAGATAAGCAAAGATTTGTATGATGCTGTTATTAGGTTTGGAAGAAACCAAACAGGAGCATATAGATGTTAGTGAGCTGATCTTTAAGGCTGACAAGAAATTAGAACTGCTAAGCTTCAAATGGATAGCTTCCATTCCACTAGGGCTGCAAAAGCTTTAAATTCATCATAGACAATTTAATGTCTGGATATGGTTTTCTCATGTTTTTCAGTTAATTAGAGAAGGAAGCAGAACTGTGATTCAAAACAGAAGCACTGGAATAAAACAAACAGGGACTTTCAAAGAAAAAGATGACATGACAACCTGGAGATACAACAGATGAGCAAAACAAAGCAGTTTGAGATGCAAAACTGTCTATAATGAGTGAATGTGCCAAAATTGTAAGACTCTTCAAGTAACAGATGGGACTTGCTCTGTCAGTAAAAATATAGAAATTGAAACACTATTCAATTGCCTAGAAAGAGAAAGTTTTCCGAAGATAAATTCATGTGACAATGTGCCAAAATAATATTAATATTTTTTAAAAATTAATATACTCCAGATATGTTTATCATTTTAATACAAAAATGTTAATAACGTATTTTGAAACTGGTAGAATTTACTATATATAGAAGAGTAATTCACATATTTTCTAGGTAGAATCTCCAGGTCTTTTCCTTACAGAAGCAAATGTTTTTATCAGAAAGTACTTAACCTGTCTGTGATCTACTCAAATCCTAAAATTTGTGGGCTGAATCACACTGCCAAAATAAGAGGACAACTTTTCCCTCTCATTTCCCTCTGGAAAGAAAGGAAAATAAGTCATCTGTGTCTTGGAAGAGTAGCCAAATGTGCACAAACAGGGAAAGACCAGAAAGGGCTGAAGCACTCGGAGAAGGGCCCTGCAAACTGATGGGAAACGGGAGAGCCACTGGCTGTGCTGAGCAGTCAGCTCACAGCCTGAGGCTGTTTTAAAGGCTGCTCTTCCACAGTGTTTCCCACACAATTAGTTCACAGGGGCTCCTAACTCAGAATGTGGCTCCTGCTTTTTATCTGGAGTAACCTTTCACTCCAGAAAAGGCAGTCCTTCCTGGAAAGTGTACAGTGCAACGTATGCTGCCGCTGTAGTTTGTTAAACTGAATTTGCAGGGTCAAAGTGAGATGATCTACAGCAACCTAGTGGCCAGATGGCAGTTTTTTTAAAATGGTGATAACGCTTCTGATGAAGTGAACTGAGATGGATTCTAGATTGCAATTTCTACCTGCCGAGCAGGCAGGCATCAAAAGAAGTAAGGTATTTGTCAAAAAGATAGGGACAGTGTAGGTACAATCATAAATACATTTTTAGAAATATTTCTTTTTAAATGTGATGAATCAGCAACATATCCAACAGAAATACGTAGTGAGAAATATTGCAACTGTATTTTGAGTTACATAAACAAGTACTGACGACATTAAAAAAAATCCAAGGCTGCAAAACACTAGGAACTGGGAATAAACATGATGTGCCTGAAGATGTGCCTAAATCCTAAACATTAGAATTGTAAAATGCTTTGGGTTGGAAGATAGCTTAAAAATGTTTATACCAAAGGACTGTAGCCCCGTCTACCAGTTGCACACATCTACCTAGAAGAATGTTTATTTTGTAGTTTATTTAACCATATTTTGTACTCAGAAACAAAGAAAAACAAAACAACAACAACAAAAACGGTGTGTTTCCTACAGTATAATAGTAAATCCAGGGATTTGTGCTCTGCTTAAATCACACAACAGGAAGGTTGTATCTGAAAAACTGAGCAGATACCTCAGGTGAAACACTGAGAGCTGCACAAAACACACAGCTCTTCAAGAACTTAGAATGCAGTACAGCTCTTCAGGAAGTCAGAAATATGGATAACCACGTCCTGCATGCCATTGTGCTGGGGAATGCACTTATGTAAACTAGAATACTCACAGAATATACAAAGGCTTTGCACAGAGGTTAGTGCAAGGACTGACAAATGGGTGCTTACAGATGAAACTCAAGACTGATAACGTATAGTTATTTGAATTTTTAGGGTAGCTTTTCTACTGTTTACCAGAAGAAGAAAAATTAGAAAATAGTAATCTGAAGATTAGTAAATTATTAACCGAGACTACATTTCTTTTTTCTCTGAAAAGGTTTCCACTGTCCAGCTTAAAATCTCAGGGGTGGTTAACTGCTATCCCCAAAGTTATTTTTATAGATCTGCTTTGAAATCATAATTAATGATAGTATATTTTTACAATTTACTATTTTTATTCATGGATGACTAAATGGAACTAATTTGTACTTAGCATTGCTTCTACAGATTCCAGTCACTCAAGAAAGGTAGTGAGAAAGACTTTACCAATGATAAGGATTTTATCATGAGATGTGCTCTTGAATCCATATATTTATTGGACTTTGAAAAATGACATAAGCTAACTGATCAGACAATTTCAAGCTGCAGAGAAACATTATTTATATGTAAAAATAGAATTGATTAATCAGACACTTTGGCAGCCACTGAGATACAAAACTTTAAAAAGAATTGCATAAGCCATTCCACATCAAGCAACCTCCTTTGATTTTGATTGCACATGATTTATTTAAAACTAGGAGGAGAAATTGAGGGGAGAGACAGTAACACTTTGTCAGCCTTAGATTTTTTTAGTTTTTTTTTTATTTCACAACAGTGAAATGCTTAAGGAAACCAAGGCCAAACATCATAGAACTGTTTAGGAAAAATTGTCAATGAATCAAATAATTATTATTTACCTCCTTTTGAATCTGAGCAATGTTTTTGTTAGCAAATAAATGCAACTATACTTTCTTCATGTTTCAGAAAAAAACCCAATGTAAATTGATCAAATTTTTTTTTAGTCAAACAAAATACACAATTTTTGCTATTTTGACTCTAGAGTATTTGAAAAGGAAAAAAACAAACAAACAAAAAAAACTTCATTGATAGTCTTTTTGTTTTCCCCAAGTATCAATACTCTGTTCTGGGCAAAATTCATTATTTGAGACCTATGGGATGGTGGGATTTTGTTTTAGTTTTGGGGTTTTTTTTTTGTTTTGTTTGGCTTTTCTTTTTCCTAGTTGTAACAGTACAAGCAATGTTGTCCTTATAAACTAAAAATTAGTTTATGAAAATATTTTCTAAAATGTTTTACTTGAGTTACTTGAGTTACTTCACCTGCCTTCAATAGTCAAATGAACATTTACCTTCTAGGAATACAGAATGTCATATGAAATACAGTCTAGAATATTATTCCTTTAACAGTACTTTTCATTGAACTTTATTATTATCCCTGGAGCAATACCTTGTCATGCTTATGTGAAAAAATCTGGGGAATATCTCCCCTTATGACAAGACACACACAAATAGCAGTAATGGAAAAATTGCAGTAACCAAGATCACCCCAGGTATCCCTACTACTTCCGCACCATGAAGTAACAGAGAACTTCTAAAAGTTGCAATTGCAAAATTTTCTGCAACAGGAAGATTCTTTCTTTGGTCTTACAACAGCCCATTTTCTATTGCTCTAAAGCAAAGTTATTCTTTTGTGGTTTTTTTTTTTCCTTCTTTAAACTTATTTGTAGAGAAAATAGCAAAATAAAGTGGTTTTGTTGCTACCTATTTTGCAAGCAATCTTGGTTCTTCTACGTCCTTGAGCAATGAATTTTGGCCAAGGAACTATACCCAGATATTTAGCTAGATTGACCCCAAGGACCCAATTACTTACATGATTATTTAAATAAAAGAATATAGTGACACTTATGCATCTTAAAGCAATCTACTTCTCATTGGAGAAGGGAAAAATTTTCTGTAGCTTTTATGAGTCATGTCTGTGAAGCATTTGCTGGAGTTGTTTGTAAACCCTATGGCTCTGGGCACTTATATATAAGCAACAGCATGCTGTTGGAGGAGGAGACCAAGACGCATAAATCACATGTATGCAGGCAGCTTCACTCAGTAAATTCACCTCATGCTGCAAAAGGGAGTAACTTTCAACAAGTCTTTTGCAATATCTGACAATTCCATTCTCAGATACCCCAGGATATGCTTAAACAAGTGAACTGAATTGCTACTGGCTGGTTGATGAGCTAAATGGATTTCTAGGCTCAATTCAGTGTATTACCTGACATCGTATTGACCTAAGGGAAGCTTAGTCATCTTCCACATGTAGACATTAACATACAGACTTTTGAGTTCAAGTGCTTTAATCTCTTGCCAAATTCTACTCTAACGACTTTGTGCAGCTAACCTGTAGACTAATCAACTATTACACTTATGTCCTGGGAAGCAACAAGAAAAATTTTCATTTCTATTTTTAAATAATTAGAGGATGCTTAAATGTATTTATAGATTGACTTACTCAGAGAATATTTAGTTATACATAGCTACTCATTTATTTCACTTTTTAATATGTCAAAGTAATTAGATTTAAACTTTCAATTTTAATAGTGAAACTGATTACAATTTCTTTATTAAAAATTCATACCAAGGAGTTGAGAGACTTCTGTGAAAACCTCTACAAAGAATCCATCATTTTTAATTTAAAAATCTACACATTCCTGGTCAGATGCTATAACTGGTACTTTTCCTTCCCAAATTGCATTTTTATTTTATTATTTTTTACATCTAACAGAACTAGAAGCAATCCATGGTTTTTCAAGTAATCATAAATAAAAAATAAAGTCTATTAATTCTTAACAAACAGGCTCCCCATGTTTTCAAATAAGGTATGCAATTCTGTTACCCTGTGATTTGAATGTGTTCTGAAATAACCAAAACTCAAGATGTATTCTTAAATTGCCTTTCCTGCAGAAATTATAGCTGCTCTTAGGAAAAAATAATTTGACAGGAATTGTAGCCCATAATGCTCAGCAGTTTATCACTGTTTACTTAAATACCTCGCTCCAAACACATTTGAATAAATATTTGGTATTTATATGTATTTTAAATAAAAAAGTCTGTCAAATTACTACTGCACAAATTACATGTATTCCTACCTGACCCTGCTTTCCTTAATAGAAAGAAGGACTAGACGGGGTCCTTAATTCTCAAATGAAATGAAACTTCCAAAGTTTCTTTAACAAAGCTTTTGGAGTAAACCATGAGATTTCCTCTTCAGCAATTTCAGTTTGCCTTGAGTTCTTTCATATTGCACTATACAGTTTTTCTTTCTGGGCTTAGCTATTTCATTTCAGAAAAATGCAAAACAATACCAGTAACTGGAATGTCAATATATGGATTCATGTTTCTATCAATGGATAATCCTTCAGTTTGATTACTGTTCCAGAACATTAGTGCCAGAAGTGGGGGGACTAGAGGATGACATGTAACAAAACTTGGTTCAGTTTATGCTACAATTATTTCCATATAAGAAATATTATTTAACAGCCTATGGAGTTAAACATTTAAGGGAAGACAATTTGGCTCCCTTTTCTCATCAAATGCCTCACTTTCAATACCATCACAATGACTGTTCTACCACTGCCCAAATCAGATGCAGCTATATAGGAAGCAGTTTTAAAAAGAATAAACTATATTCTTAAATGTATATCTGTGGTTTCATACGGTGTACTTCTTGCTCCAAAACTTATTCTCTTCCAGTCAAAGTTACAGAGGCCACTTTTCTGTGAAAGATAATCACAGAGGGAAAAAAGTGCTCTATGTTTGCAGCCCAGGTGAAAGAGCAGCTGTCATGAATCATATCTGAGTTTGAAATGCCAAATACATGAAAAATCCCAGACACAATAAATTGGCACATGTGTAAATGCTGACATCTAGTTGTGGTGTCACCCTGAATGCTCTGCTTTGGAACTACCATTATTCAATACCTAATTCCATCAACACCTGACTTAAAAACTTAGATTTCTGAGTCTGGGAACATGGTGTTCTTTTATCAATACTCCTTGAGGAAGCTGTATCTATTGGATACTTTGGAAAGCCATCTAACACATTATAAAATGTCGAGGTTTCCAATTCTCTCCCACCACATCAAAAAAACCCAAACCAAACCAAACCAAAATAAACCCAAACAAAACAAACCAAAAAATTCAGTGTCTTGTGCTTTAGGCACTTCTAACACAGGGAGGACCCTTTGCAATCCTCTTGTTCCCCACTTCAGAAAACAGGTGTCTTGCACACTTCCACTGACAAGTAAGGGGGGAAAAACAGTCAGAAAAGGTCTTTTGCCTATAATAGAAGATTAAATTCCACTCTTGACTCCTTTACTTTTAACATATTTTTTATACAAAGCAATTTTTGGCGTAAGTGCAAGAGCAGTCCTCCCAGCCTGGACGCCAGGTCTCTCTTATCACAAAAGTCCACAATGGCCTTCTTTACATCGTGCCTCAAAAGACCTGATAAGTAAACTGGTTTTCATGATAAATTTGAAATTCAATCATAATTTCAGAAAAAATATCACTACTTTAAATGAATACTTATCATAGATCTGTTGGAAGACGGATTGTTTGAAATATGTTGTATGAGTTGCTTTTGCTGTGTAGTTGGAGTCCTCTCTAAATAAAAGTACTTCATAGTAGTTGGAAAACTTCATGCTTTTTGCATATGGGTTTGGGTAATCAAAGTGTTAAAAATGCTATGGGAAAAAACTTGCTATTAAGAGAATCCTTATAGTCTGTTAAGTATGAAATGTAGCCACATTGTAGCCACATGGACCTTCAGAAATAAAGATTGTATACTTTTTGTTATCCTTCACTGGAAAAATAATAATAATATTTTTAAAATACATTTCTGAGATCTTTAAACAAAATAATTGCTTTTTCAATTAGAAAACACTGATAAATTTCCGTTAAAATAATTGTTTATATATAAGTTTTGAGGAGGATTTGTTGGTATGATTTCTCCCTGGTTTTAAAAATAAAGCCAAGTAATTGTATTTTACCCTTAGATTTTAAAAATTACCTTTATCTACTTATTTTTATTTTTTTCTTTTTTAAATATTTATAATACAGCCTTTAAGTACTGTGAACTGACATGGACTTTGGTGGCAGTTCTTAATGTGTAAAATCAATCTACAGGGGTGCCACTACAGTAACAGTGAATATCAGAAAAAAGAAAACCCTGAAAGAAAGAAAAATACAACCTCAAGCATCCAAAAGCATGTACTCCCATACTGTGAAAATAATGACATGAGACAGTAAACACAAAGAACTTATAACCAATGGTATAGGCCCTCACCAGCCAACACATCTACATACTGATACAGATGAGAAATTACTGCAGAAAGAGAGATTGGCATGGCTTGAAAATGACAATATAAAAGCTGCTTATTATCTCAGTAGGCTCTGTAAAACAGTACACCTGATCATTATTGCCTACTCCAATTAGTCATGAGTCCATCAACAGTGGCTGTAGAATTAACTTTCTTTCCTTTGAGGTGGAAAAGATTTTAGCAGCATTTATTCAATCAGTTCCCAAATTAACTGATGAGGAGCAGTTTAATGACATGCCAGTTCTGTTGTACCCATAGTAATGTGTTTTGTCCTTTTTGATAACTTCAGGTATCTATCATTATAAAGGAAAGAGGCAGTGCAATTTTTCAGGTGAAAATATGGGATTAACTCTTGGGTTACTTAACAGGTTATTTAAACTGTGCTAAATAAAGTAGGGTTTTAATTCATTTTAGACTATTGTTATGTGCATAAAGGTTTGTGTACAGAATACAGATCAATACCATCATTTGAGATATGCATTTTAAACCAAAACTCACGGTGTGGGTTATTTATTCTCTTGTATGTATTACAAATGTGGATGTTTATTCCATAACTATATTATTGAACAATTTGACAGTTGTGGTGAAATAGTACTTTTGATCAACAACCTCAAACCTATGAATTCTGACCCCACCTTGAAATCTAGATTACATACTGATAACCCATTTCTTTAATTAAGACTATGAGGGTCATGAAGTTTTACCAAAGATGTAACTGCCTGAGATGATTCATGGTGAAAATATGTCTCATGATGAATTTGCTTTATAATGGAATAAAGCATGATACATACATTCTGGAAAGTTGTGACTTTGGAAAGGACAATACAGAAAGAATCCTGTCCCATGAAATTAACTGCTTCTCTAGAACTTGAGAGAACAGGATTTTTACCTATCACTTTTCAGAATATTAAGAGAAATGATTTCCATGATTCTGGCAGATTTGAAACTCTGAGACATTATTAAAAAAATTTGAAAGCATGCTTCTGTATATGTATGGTACATGTTGTTGAAAAAATCCATTTCAGAAAGATATCATAAATTTTATCCTCCCTGCTCTGTGTAGGGCTTCTATTGTTAAGCAAAATGTAAAATAAAAAAAAAATCAATGTTTTGCTCAGAACATAATAGTACTTGTGAATTTTAACAATCTCAAGGTTCTGAAGTCTTTCTATCAGCTGCTCTGATTCCATAGAATATTTTAGTAGGAGTGTACAAAGCCCACAGACAGCCTGCAGGAGACCTGTGGTAATGAAAGTGTGAAATAAGAGGAAAAATCTAGTAATGAAAAAAAAACAAAAAAAAACCACAAAATAATTTTTAGATATTCCACTAGTAGAATTCCTGAACACGGACTTTTTGCAATATTAAATAGAAATTTTTAGGGAGGGAAAGGCTTGGAAGAAAATGAGAACCTGCTGAAAGTATCAAAACCTCTCTCTTGGCTATGCAGTCAGACAAAAGATTTATGAAGCTATTAACAAGAGACAATATTGTAAATAGCAGATTAATTTTGCATTAAATTGCTATCACTTCTGAGTTTGCAAGCCCCATACAAAAATGACCAGAGCTGAAACAGAGGCTTTGGAGACTGATCTCAAATAAAGGGTCCTATATTTTTAACCACATACTGTAACTTATGAAGCAATAAATCAAGAAGTGCTAGTAAAACACAAACATCTCTTTGAAGGAAAAGAACTTAGGGAGAACTAAGGGTAAGACCGTGGCAACATAAAGATAATTTTCATCTTCTGCTAATCATGGTATCTAGATTACAGATATACCGAGTCATTAGTTCTTTGTGTTGACTCTTGATTAAAAGTTTTCTTTATTCTTTCTTTATACATAGAGCTTCCTATGCAGAAGTTAGATGAGGTCAGAGACAAGCATTGTTCCTGTTATCTGTGACAGCTAGTTAGTGAGAACAATCTCGTGGGATAAAATTTAGGCTTTGAAACACAGCATGTTGCAAAAAAAAGGAAATTCTGTTTCTTCTGATTAAATTAAATCATCATCATAAATAAATAGATGAGAAGAAAAGCAAATCATTTACTCACTAAAATATTACATTTATTTCTCAGTTACACCTGCTTGATAAGACTACTGAGCAGTATATCAAAATGGAACATGGAATCACATTGATATTCTCCGGTATTTGATCTCAGTAGGGTATCTCTTTTTTCTCAGACATATAATCCACTTCTTACATACAGGATACAAATACTAGCATACTGTAGGAACCACTTCCACAACCAAATGACAAATACTGCATCTTTTCAGCTTCAAAATTGATAAAAACAGGGAAAGCTGACATATTTACATAGGATGACACAGAATAGGGTGTCCTCATCATAAAAAATCACCTAAACCTTGATTATTAGGTCGCCTCCAGTATCTTTTCCACAGGAGCTACAGGGATGATTGCTATTTTCCTAAAAATAGACATACAGGCCCACCTCCTAAGCTTGTCAAGATCCCTCTGGACGGCATCACTTCCCTCTAGCATGTCAACTGCAACACACAGCTTGGTGTTGTCAGCAAACTTGGTAAGGGTGCACTCATTTCCACTGTCTGTGTTACCAACAAGGACATTAAATAGCACCATTCCCACTATTGATGCCTGAGGAATGTCACAAGTCATTGGTCTCCGTTCGGACGTTGAGCCGTTGACTGCAACTTTTTGAGTGTAACTATCCTATCACCTACACAGCAACTGGCTTAGTGTTGGACACTGGGATAGAAACCAAGAAACATGTTGTGTAAGGAATAGTCCATGCTACTTAAAAATTACATTTCAAATTTCAATTTATTTTGTTCATGGTATAATAATCCTGACCACTGAGATCTGAAAGCCTTTGTCTCAGTCTCTACAATAGGAATAATCATTCTTTTCATGGAGTATGTTCAGACATACAGATGAAAAGTACTGCTAAGAACTGTTCACCATCTTCATTTCTACCTCATTAATGGTCACACTCTATCTTGACAAAAATTTCTCTCTTATCTTCCTTTCCTTTTGAAAGAATGTTTATGAAAGACATTCTTATAGCATGGTCATCAATTTTTTAAATACCTACAACTGTTTTTTATTTTAGAATGATATTGTCCCCAGGCATTGAGAATTAGCATGGAGTCCTGAACGAATTGCTAAATTCAAAAGGTTTCCAGAGAAGGAAGTCTCCAAGTTAGTTATTTTTGTTTCAGAACAGGATGACCTCAGAACTTGAGCAATAGAGGACTTCTTACAGAGCTCCTATGAACACGTTTGTTTTTCTTTAAAGGCGCTGAAAGCTCTTCCTCCTGTACCTGTAATAATAGCTACTGTTTTTCCTCATCGCCTACTCTATGGAATGATATGAAATAGAAAGTAAAGAGTAGTCAGCAGACTCCAGTGAGTCCCTATTTCTACAGAACATAACTCACTCTACAGTTTTTAGTATTTGCTTTTCTCATAGCTGTTTAATAGAATTTTTGTTTACTACATCAAGAACATAAAAAATGTTCAAGTATTTTTGGCAATTACAACAATTTTACTTTTGAACAGCAACAGCTTTTTCTGTTGTAAATAATTATTCTAATTTTTTAATTGCATCAACAACTAAAGAGTCTTTTCTAACATGTCAGAAAGGAGTTCACATCTGTAGCTTAAAAACTGACTTTAAAACCGGGTTTTTTTGTATGACTTTTTTATGGCTTCAAAAAAATCTCATTCAAGTAACAACAAACCATTCTACAGAACGTATAGGGGAGGAGAAAAGTACTAAAGAGGAGGCCTGATTCTACCAGATATAGAGGAATTTAGAGTAACTCTTCAATTTTCAATTAAAATCATACTTAAATTCCTAATGCTTTATAAAGATGTGTTCTGAATGCCCTGTTTTCAGAAATCTTACTAGTCATGTGTCTGTCATTTACAGAAATATTTATATTTTCTTCAATAATAGTATAATACACAAGTAAAATGGAAATTAGTAGTTTTCTTTGAGTTATTATTTTCTCCTAATTAATTACAAATAATTTATTCTTATTCTTTTCTCCTGATTCTTGAACAATCTCTTGTGTCACAGTATTCTGAAAGGGTTTGTATTTTATTTTGACTCACAATAGTAACAAATGTCTATCTATCTGTGTGTTACAGAAGTTAAAAGCCAGTATCAGAAAATGAATAAAAATCTGTCAAACTTTTATCCCCTTCTAAGTAAGAAGACTTTACATATAATAGTCATAAATAATTTGAACATGTTAAACTACAGTTGTGGACAAAATAATCTTGCTATTAGAAATGTATTTATAAAAGTATTCCTCTATTAAACAAATGCTGGTGGTAGACCTCAAGTCAGGACTGCTCTACACAGCACACCTGGCAGCTTTTCAGTTTTAAAATATCAGCTATACGACTCACATTCCTTAAATGATTTGGATGTTTTGTGATCTCAAGGGAAAAAGATGGGAAGAGTTTGGATTTAGTTCTTTTTTTTTTAAATAGTTTACCAACCATTTAAGAAAATTACCTGCCTGTAAGCCAACCTCTTCCCTTTGGATCTCTCAGGAATTCTCACCAGCCATAATGGGTTAAGTTTCAGAAGTTAGCTTTAAGCCTATTAAAACATATCACTTTCAGAATTCTATGAACTCAGTCAACAATCACCTGGGATAATTTTATATTGAAATTAATTTCAAATGTGGTGTATAATCATTAGTTCTTACTGACTTGGGATATTCATTACTTTCTACAGAAAGTCAAACAGTGTTTAAATTATGGGAAAAATCTAATTTCTGTGTTCTAATTCCTTGTGGTGGTTATACACGATATAGAGTCAGATGCTCTCAGGCAGGCATTGAAGAGACTGGTTGCTCCACAAAGTAAATTCCACTATGAAGAAAAATATCACAGTGAGAGTGGTTAAACATTGAAACTAGTTGCTGTGGAATTTCACTCCTGGAGATGTTAAAAATCATCAAAAAGGACTGAGCAAGCTTCAGTCAGCCCTACTGAGCTGGAGCTTGGGCCAAGTGACTTCAGATTGCTCTTCCTAAATTTCTGAATCTGTCTATCATTCCGTAATAATCATTATCAGACTACAACCAATATTGGTAGTAAAAGAAGTAATTACAGTATACCACTCTCTTCTTCCAACCATGTTCTTCTTAATTAATTTCTGTTCCTGAAAATCATAGAACACTGACTTTAAAAGGTCACCTATTCCATCTCCTTAGTCGATGGCAAGAATGTGATTTGTGCCATATTTCTGATAATTTTGAGTCTGATTTTAAAGACAATAACAAAGACTTTATAACTGCTTAGAGAAACTTATCTGTGTTTCCCAGTCGTACTATTAGAAAGCCCATATAATATTTAACCTTAATTTGCTTTGCTTGAATTTAAGCCTATTATGTATTTATCTACTCATCCTGGACATGACAAATAAAAAATTATGACAAATAGAAACCCATTCTTTTCAGAAGCCTTTCTTATGAAGTAACTAAAAACTCATTTTGCCTTTCCTTATACTTCTCATAGATATTCATAAAGATTTTCCTTTATAAATTAATAGAGGCCGTGGAGAGCCTGAGCAACCTGGCCAGCACAAGCCCACACCACTAAATCAGCTTCCCCCTAAGTCCAACAAGGAGAAATCTTGAAATATTTGCTTTGGTGTGAAAACTGCCAACATGGGGCTTGCAAAAAGAAACAGACAGGGAAAACACTGTTTTCTTTTAAAATATACATATTTTTTTACAAATATATAATACTTTGGGCAAAAAGCAGATGGCTTAGATACTAAATCTTGCAGTAATTGGTTTGTATTCCCAAATAAGCTATGAAAGACAGGACATGACCTTAATGTTATTTCAAATTCACAAGCTTGGAGGCCTTATGCTCTAATTTCAAATTAATTTGTCTACATAAATCAAGCACTGAAAGCCAATATTTTTTTCTCACTGTTAAAACTGTTTGGCATGCAAGCACTTTTTCTCCATATGTTAGATAAATAAAAATTAGCATGTTTCATTGTATAGCCAAATTCAGAAAGTGCTAATATGCACAACTACGTTTAGACCAGAGTTAGAAAAAAGTTTAGTGGAATCTTCTTAGATGTTCTTCTACGCATTTACTGCAATTGCAGCAGCTAATATGTTATGTTGTTTTTTGTTATGCATATGAGCACATTGCTGACAAATACTTCTGTATACTCATGGCATGAATATGCAATTTTTCTCTGTTTGATGCCACTCATTTATATGGTCAAATTACCTACCTCATTTGATGCTTTGTTCTCCTGATCTGAACTGTGGGGATGAATCAGAAGTTCTGGACATACCTAAATGTCATAGTATGCACTGTTGTCAGAGACTTACTGGATCAGGCACAATGATGTTGGAACACAGCTATGGTGTTTTAAGGATCATCTTGGACATGAAAAAAGTTCAGCTTTTATTATGTATCAGGCCAAGTCAAAGAGCAGATCCACAACAGAACCCCCTATATCACACTTTTGAAAAATCTGGATTAATGATGAACTTGCTGTGATTTAAAGCACAGCAGGGTTTAAATTGCTATGACTAATTTTTGGTTTTTTTTCTTTTTTTTTTTTT